>JADBJO010001419.1:162500-182500 GCA_016801955.1 Conus betulinus
TTGCCCCTTTTGGGGAATGGAGGAAGGGTGTGTTTAAAGCAATAACAGGAAAAAGAAAAACAAACGAGCCAAAATAAAACATACATTGCCAGTCAATGCTGACATAGACTAAGAATTTACTACGCTTGATATAATGCACTTTGACAATAGAAGCATTTGTTTTCGATTAGTAGAAGAAATCATTTAACAAAAATTATAGACAGATTTTGGGGGAGAGAAATCTTTTTGGCAAATACGTATTGCGCAATGATGAACATTCCATGATAAAATGAAATCCATCACCTATTGCCGACATGTCACATTTATTACATAACCTTTCTTCTTGTTAAGTAGCAAATCGACAATCTGTTTTAACTGGTAATTTGTGATGGGAACATCTAGATTTGATAAGAGAGTAAATTAAAACGTCTGGTGAGCTAGAAATATATTTCCCCTCCTTAAAATCAGATTTATAACATTCACACACACACACACACATACACACACACACACACACACACACACACACACCAATTGCCAGTGCTGTTTGTGGTCGCCACTACCGCGGCCAGTGTTGCCTGTCAAAGCCATTTTCAGGCAATGAGTGTCTCTTAATGTAAACCAATGTCCCGCTCCTCACAACGACTTGCAGTGCAGGCAGCACATGCAGATACAAATGTGGTGTCAAGTCTTGATAAATCAGAGAGAGACTCGTTGCTTTATCTCTTGTTTTCTTTGACGACAAAGCCAGAAGTACTGATTCATCAGCCCCGTCCATCTATGAAAAAAAGTAAATAAAACAAAGCTGTGACCTGGACTACAGTCTCTTCTTGTTTGCATAAATACTCATGGACATATCTGGAGACTTTGGCGAAGGGGCGTATTCCCATTTTTACACAGGGGATTGTATTTCATTCTACCATGTCTTAAGCCATTCGTTTTTATTGGATGATTGCACTCTTGCATGAAGGCATTTAGTGTTTGTTCATTTACAATACCCTTCAGTCATTATGCTTTCACATTAAGACCAAGGCCATGTTCCACACGCCACAGCGCTCCACTCGACACAGACGTCGAGACTGGTGGCAGCAATGAATGTCTGCTCTGGTAGTGGCACTGTAACGTTTGATTGGTCTCCTTCGCTGGAAGAGTTGTTGCCATTTGCCTATCTCCACCCGTAGTGTGCCTTTAAGCCGTCAGCTGACGCCGCAGTAAAAGTGATTTCCCAGTGGCTATGGGCCGTCCACTGACGTCATGCATTTTCTTGAATTTTCACTCGTTACTATTTCTATCAAAGGACTCAAATAGAGTGTGCGTAGTAAGCCTTATATGTCTGTAGTATTAAAATGATATGCAAATAACCACATGTGATGGGGAAAGACCATTTATTCTCATCACTGACTGGATGACCAGCCAGCGCTTTGTCTCGCTTGCCAAGATGGCGGCGCACCCTTCGACGAGCGTGGTGACCAAATCAACGTACTTACACAGCTGAGCAGGCTCTGCTAATCATTTTTGACAAGATAATAATCTTTTATTCAACGACTCACTCGAGCATGAAGGTGAGATGATGATAGTGATGGAATGCCGACCATATTCGTCAGTTATAGAGTCGTGCTGTGCGATCTCAAGAGTGTGTACAGCTGGACTGACTGGTTACCAGCGTCGAACGAGCTAGCCTACTGTGTACTCTGCACTGTGTGCGAGTGACCAGCGACGTGTTAGTCAGCAAGAGAGGGGAGCGCGGCCTGCTCGCAGCGTGACACGGGCAGCAGGAAGGAACGGTAGGGGAAGAGGAGGAGTGAAAGAGAGAGGGTTAAGTCCAGCAAGGGGGCGTGGTGGGGGGAGGGGGGGGGCATGGTTGTGGACTGACCTGTCTGCATGAGGTGTGAGCGTCTTGATAGACTTCCAGACTGTTTTACTTTCATTTACAGGTGTAGCGTGACAATACAAACTTTATTTTCAACTTATTTGCTTTGTGTTCATTTTTGGATGTGAAGCTGTAGTGGTAAATATATATGTTTTTGATCGTGCAAAAAAATCTATCCAAATCTAAGTGCCTAAATTTTTTTCATTATCAAAATTAAAACAAAAGAAGCCCAGATTCAAAATCTCCATTCAGTTTCCTTCAAAAATTATATATATTTCATTTTGTATATCTTTTGTAGTTTCTGAGCTAGAATTTTTTGTTGATTAGTACCCCAAAATCATTAAATTTCCCTAGCACTGGGAAAGCCTTGTTTGTAATATTTTCTAGCAGTGAATCGGTGGCTGTGAATATAATCAACAGTGACTATCGAATCATCTTGTACTCACATCATTTTTGTTCCATCCATGTTCTTCATGTGGTCATTTATTTCATGTGTTTATAGTCATTGATTGGTGGTTGTGTCTCAGAACTGAAGCTTGACGAGCAGGGCTGCAGCACAGCTGCCGACTGTACGGGAGACACCGGTGTGGAGTGTACTGGGAGTCCTTTGACATGTGGTTGTACAGATGCCGATGGTTATCAGGCTAACACTGCCAAAACTGCATGTGGTGAGTTTTCGTTTCTGTCCCAAGAACTTGACATTATTAATACCAACTGCCTTACGTTGAAGAAGATAAGAAGGACAGGAAGAGAGGAAAAGTGAGAGAAATGGAATGTAAAAAATTCTGTGTGTAGAGTTGCATGTGTGTGTTTGTGTGTGTACGTGTGTATGTGTGTGTGTGTGTGTGTGTGTGTGTGTGTGTGTGTGTGTGTGTGTGCCTTTGTGCGTGTCTGTCTGCATGTAAGTCTGTATGTATGTGTGTATGTGTGTATAGAATATGTATTTACCCGTTTTTCAGTGACAGTGTTTGTAAAGTGGGGTAGGGGGTGTAGGCGAAAACAGAACTAGACAGAATTATTATGCACTAAATAGGTGTGTGTGTGTTTATGAGTATGTACATGTGTGTTTAATACTATCAATTGTAACTAAAAGAATGGTATAAATTAAATTGTCCATTGACAGAAAGGAACATAGATAGAAAAAAGAGTCCTACAATTTTAGACTTTGGCAATGTCTCTCTGTTGCAGAGTGTAAATCGACCCACCATGCAAATTCTGACGGCGTATGCAGTGAGTATGTTTTTTACATGGCATTTGATTAGAATGACCCAGTACATATAGACTCTCTATCATTAATAACAGATATCCAGCGAGCGTTGCAGCATAGTATTTGATGACATCTAAAATACGCACAATGAAACATAGCTTTTAATAACTTTTGATCCAGTGCACATTCAGGATCCAGGACATTCATAATCCTAAGTCCATAAAGTTCATTGCATATAGGTTTGTATCCATTAATAATTGACCAGACATATGCACATAGCATGACATGTGATAATAAATTGCCAGTGCAGATAGAGTATCCATTTGAAGATAACCGATGTCCACTACACACATATCGTGATCAAATCCCACCTTTTGATCTAGAACTTTGAAATTACTAACAGTCGATCAACTGCAGATAGACCTCAAATCCGAATGGGAATCTACCCAGTGGACACTTAGCTAGGAATTTGAATACGACCACACAAAGGTACCGAGAGCATTGGATTTAATATAGCTTAATATCATAGATATATGATATCAATACAGTAACTTGGAACCTGCTTCCTGTCTATGGCATCAAAAGTGTTTTGAGTCATCCGGAGCAGTATTATCACTCACATGGCAAACAACAATGTTCCTGATTCTCAGGGTTGGTTTTCACCAGCAGAAACACCTTTAATGTATTCTTTGGTATCCTCCTCCATCTCTAAGAGGAGAACAGATGAAACCACCAAAAACACACACACATTGTTTGTTGATTTGAAGAAGGTATTCAAAACCTCGGATTTGCGTAGCCTTTTGAATAATCATTTTAGTCGTGATACGCCCTTCTGCTCATCTCTTTGTATATTCCCCAAAACACCAGAGATGTGGGTGTTATCAGAACCATTCCATTGAAATGTGGAGTGAAATACGGCTGTGTGGTGACCCATCTTGCGTCTCTGTTTCATCTTCTGCATACATCATCTGCGATGGTTGACGTCTAACAACAATACAAGGCAGTACTCAGAGTCACAGGCATGTACATAGCGGTTAGATTGTAGAGTCTTATGAAGTAATCTTCCCATTGTTTCTGTCCAAGGCTGCCAGAGGCAGTGTTTGCCATAATTCCTTACCAAGGCTGCCAAGGGCAGTGTTGCTCTTTGCGATTTGCAGTGTAACCTCATGGTGTAGGACTGCTTGCTGCTCACTATGCTGCCACGGTCTTTGAATTCTGTTCTTTTAGTGACAGCATGCCTTGGAGGTAAACCCGTAGCAGTTTGCAATGGTAAGGGCTAGAACATGGCCTCGACTTGTCCATACTGATTATGAGGACACATATCACCACGCTTTAGCGGATCAGGTTGTCATACACTGGAGTTTGTCATGGAAGTGAATGAACCCTTTCTTGGAAGAGCACTTGCATTCTGCCCCACCTTCTTCAGTGAAAGTCAATCCATCTTGTGGCCACTTAGTGACTTGATCCATCCATATACTTCACGTGTTCAAATTGCTTGATATGTTTATGTTCATTGATCCGTGGTTGTGTCTCAGAACTGAAGCTTGACGAGCAGGGCTGCAACACAGCTGCCGACTGTACAGGAGACAACGGTGTAGAGTGTACTGGGAGTTCTTTGGCGTGTGGTTGTACAGATGCTGATGGTTATCAGGCTAACACTGCCAAAACTGCATGTGGTGAGCTGTGTATTTGTCCCAAGAACTTAAAAGTTTATAGCAACGCCATCTGTTGAAGATGACAGGGAGCTGAGGGAAAGAGACAGAAAGGGAGAGTAAATATTTCTGTGTAGAGTTGTGTGTGTGTGTGTGTGTGTGTGTGTGTGTGTGTGTGTGTGTGTGTGTGTGTGTGTGTGTTGAGGGGGAAGGAGGCGAAGATAAAAGTAGAGCAGAATAATATGCACTGATGCATTAAAGTGTTTGTGGGCATGTACATATGTGTCAAATACAAATAGGTGTAACTGAAAAAAAATAGAATGGTATAGATTGTTCATTGACAGAAAGAAAACCAGATACAAGAAAAGGTCCTACAATTACACTCTGGCAATGTCTCTCTGTTGCAGAGTGCAAATCGACACACCATGCAAATTCTGACGGTGTTTGCAGTGAGTATTTTCTTATTTCATCGCATTCAATAATCTCGATCCAGTACACATGGAAGCGCTGTATTTAATAATAGCTTATCAAGCTAGCATTGCAGCGTAGTATTTGATAATAGTTTTGTTATTCAGTGGATCACCTCACACTGCAATATATATGGCAAAGAGGAAGCTGATCAATTGCCAAAGGAAGGAGGACAGCAGCCCTAACCGGAGCAGGAAGTCTCCTTTGAAGAAATCAAAAATATTATCAAGGAGAAGCAAAAAAGACGATGGTTTGAGCAGCTCCCAGACTTCAACAAGCGGGATGCAAACTACTTGCTGCCCAGATCAGACCAAGTGAGCATTGTGAGACTGAGGACAGGGCACTCCAGACTGAAACATCACATGTTCACAAAATTCCACATTGGTGAGTCTTTAGTTCGCCCATGCGGTACAGCCCCAATGACAGTGGAACACTTCCTACAGGACTGTCCCACACATGAAAAGCTGAGGGCAGAGACCTGGCCTGCCAACACACCGATGAGGGAAAAGCTTTATGGATCACTGGAGGGCCTCCGCCATACAGCAACCTTCGACAATGCCTCTGGGGTTCCTGTCTGAGTGAATGAAGAAGAAGATTTGAATTACGCACACTGAAACATTGCTTTTCATAACTTTCCATCCAGTGCGCACGCAACATTACGTTGCATACTTGCAAGTCCATAACACTTATCGTACATAGGTCTATATCATTAAAAAGGACCAAACACAGAATAACATGAAATGCGGCAATAATCGGCATAATATGCATACAGCATGACATATGCACATAAAATGACATATGATAATAAACTACCAGTGCAGACGGAGCATCCATTTGAAGATAACCAATGTCCATGACACATATCACAATATAATCCACCCATTTGACATAGAACTTTAAAATGATTAACAGTCGATCGACTGCAGACAGAGCACAAAAACGGATGATTATCAACCCGGGTGGACGCTTAGCTTGGAATTCGAACACAACCGCACTAAGTTAAAGAGAGTATGGAATTTGATATTTACACACCATAGTTATATAATATCAATACAATAACTTGGGACCCTTTCTGTATATGTCATTGAAAGCCATCCTGAGCAGAATTATCACCCACATGGCTGACAACAATGTCCTTGATTCTCAGCGTCGGATTTCACCAGCAGAGACACTGTTGATGTCATTTAATGTTTGGTAATTTGGTAAGAGGAGAGCGCAGATGAGCAGAGAAAACTCCACATATTGTTTGGTCATCGGAAGAAAGTGTTTAAAACCTCAGATCTCGATGACCTTTTGAAGAATAACAGAGGCTGATCACTTATATAATCATTTATTAATGGTTGTGTGGTGACCCATCTTGCGTCTGTGTTTCATTTGTTTTCAGAACATAAAGGTTGGACTATGTGTGGCAAATTGATGTTGGAGATCTTATGCGCATGTATGCTGTGAAAATTGTTGTAACGTTTGGATATATCATCTTAGGTGGTTTACTTCTCAGAGCAACACAATGGAGTATCAAGAATCACAGGTGTACACATAGAAATTTAGTTCTAGAGTCTGAAGAAAAAATGCCTCATAGTTTTATTTTAAATGCTACTAAAAGCAGTATTGGTCATAGTTCCTTTCCAAAGCTGCTGATGTCAATGTTGGCCCGTACGATTTCCACCATTATCTCTTGGTGTAAGGTTCCTTGCTGCTCACAATACTGCCACCTTCTTCATCTCTGTACCATTGGTCACTTCATGACTTGATCTATCCATATACTTCATGTGTTCAAATTGCTTGATATATGGTTATGTTCATTGATCTGTGGTTGTGTCTCAGAACTGAAGCTTGACCAGGAGGGCTGCAGCACAGCTGCCGACTGTACGGGAGACAACGGTGTAGAGTGTACTGGGAGTCCTTTGGCGTGTGGTTGTACAGATGCTGATGGTTATCAGGCTAACACTGCCAAAACTGCATGTGGTGAGCTGTGTTTCTGTCCCAAGAACTTACAATATTGATAGTAATGCCTCATGTTGAAGATGTGACGAAGAATAGGGAAAGGGACAGAAAATTATTGCAAAAAATTTCTATGCATAGTTCTCTCTCTCTCTCTCTCTCTCTCTCTCTCTCTCTCTCTCTCTCTCTCTGTGTGTGCGTGTGTGTGTGCGTGTGTGTGTGCGTGTGTGTGTATGTGTCTGTGTCTCTGTGTGTGTGTGTCTGTGTGTGTCTGTGTGTCTGTGCGAGTGTTTGTGTGTATAATTATGTCAGTTTATGTTTATCTCTCTCTCTCTCTCTGCTTCTCTGCCTGTCTTTCCGTCTGTATGTACATAATATGTGTGTATGTATAGGATATGTGCGTCTGTGTGTGTACAGTGAGAGGAAGGCAAAGATAAAACCAGAGCAGTGTAATATGCACTTACGCACGTGCGTGCTTTTGAGTCGGTACATGTGTATCAAACACAAACAGTTGTAGCTAAAAGATTGAAAAGAATGCTATGAATAATTGTTCATTGACAGAAAAGGAGGTAGAAACAAAAGGTCCTACAATTACACTCTGGCGATGTGTCTTTGTTGCAGAGTGTAACACAACCCACCATGTAGATTCTGGCGGCGTATGCAGTGAGTATTTTATTTTACAGTGCATTTGATATCATCGATCCAGTACATATAGAAGCAGTGTATTTGATAATAGCTTATCACGCAAGCATTGCAACATAGCATTTCATAATATTTGAAATACGTACACTGAAACATTGCTCTTAATAACTTTCGACCTAGTGCACATGCAACATTACTTTACGTAATTATAAGCCCATAAAGCTCATATAACATAGGTCTATATCCATTAAAAATGGACCACGCACAGAAAAACGTGAAATGTCAGAAATGTCGCAATGATTGCCATAATATGCAAGCAGCATAACATATGCACATAGCATGACGTTAATAAAAGATACCAGCGCAGACAGTGAATCCACTTGATGATGGCCAATGTCCACTACACATATTACAATACAATTGACCCATTTGACATAGAACTTTGAAATGATTAACAGTTGCTCCAATGCAGACAGACCACAAACCCGGATGATAATCTGCCCAGTGGCCACTAAGCATGGAATTGGAATACAACCACACTAAGGTACAGAGAACACGGAATGTGATATTACTTGACGCCATAGATATATAATATCAATACAATAACCTGGGAACTCCTTTCCTTGGGATCTTCCTTCTGTAAGAGAAAATCAGAGAAGTGCACCAAAAACTGAACATATTGTGTGTTGATCTGAAGAAGGTGTTTTAAAACCACTAATCTGGATGGTCTTCAAAGAGGCACACTAGTGTAATGCGCCGTTTAGGTTCATCACTTCAAATATGCTCTTGATAATGCTTATGTGTGGACCCATCCTGCGTCTCTGTTTCATCTATTCTCAGAACATGAAGTCTGGACTCTGGCAAACTGATGTTGTAGATCTTGTGTGCATGTATGCTATGAGCTTGTTGTAGCTGTTGGATATATCATCTGTGGTGTTTAGGTCTCACAGCAATGCAATGGAGTACTCAGAAACACAGGCATCTATATAGCCGTTTGCGTGTAGTGTCTGAAAACAGTCCCACAGTTTCATTGCAAGGGCTGCCAAAGGCAGTACTGGTCATAGTTCCTTTCCAAGGCTGCCGAAGTCAATGTTTACGATTTCCAGCATTACCTCTTGTTTTAGGGTTCCTTGCTGCTCACAATACTGCCACTTTCTTCATCTCTGTTCCATTGGTCACAGTATGTCTTCGAGGTAAAACTGTAGCAGCCTACGATGGTAAAAATAAGTATACGGCCTCGTCGTGTCCATACTGATTATGAGGACAAATATCACCACGCTTTAGCCGACCATGTTATCTTGCCCTGATCTTATCATGGAAGTGTATGAACCATCTCTTGCAAGACCTCTCCCTTTCGCCCTGTCCACTTCAATGGCTGTGAATGTAACTAACAGTGAATGCCGGCCCATCTTGTAGTCACTTCAATGGCGGTGAATGTAACTAACAGTGAATGCCGACCCATCTTGTAGTCACTTCATGACTTGATCCATCCACGTTCTTCATGCGTTGTTTTACTTGATATGTTTATGTTCATTGACTGGTGGTTGTGTCTCAGAACTGAAGCTTGACGAGCAGGGCTGCAGCACAGCTGCCGACTGTACGGGAGACAACGGTGTAGAGTGTACTGGGAGTCCTTTGGCGTGTGGTTGTACAGATGCCGATGGTTATCAGGCTAACACTGCCAAAAGTGCATGTGGTGAGTAGTGTGTCTGTCCCAAGAACTTACAATATTGATAAGAACGCCTTATGTTGAACTTGAGAGAGATCAGAAAGAAAGAGACAGTAATTTTAGTGTAAAAAGGTCTCTGTGTGTGTGTGTGTGTGTGTGTGTGTGTGTGTGTGTGTGTGTGTTTGCGTGTTTAACTAAAAGATTTGAAAGAATGGTATGAATTGTTCATTGACAGAAAGAAAAACAGATAGCAGAAAAGGTCCTACAATTACACTCTGGCAATGCGTCTCTGTTGCAGAGTGTAAATCTACCCACCACGCAGACTCTGCCGGCGTTTGCAGTGAGTATTTCCTCTTACACTGCATTCGCTCAGATCGACCCAGTACATATAGAAGCACTGTATTTAATGACACCTTATCAAGCTACCATTGTAGCATAGCATTTCATACACATGCTGACACATTGCTTTTAATAACTTTCGACTTTCAAGCGAGGCACACGCAGCATGACATTAGGTTATTATGAGCCATAACGCTCATCGTACTTAGGTCTGTACCCATTAAAATGGACCGAACACAGAAAAACATCAAATGTCGCAATAATCGTCAAAATGTGCATGCAGCATGACCTGTGCACATAGGATTACATTTGATAATAGACTGCCAGTGCAGACAGTGAATCCATTGGAAGATGCCCAATGTCCACTACACATATTACAATATAATCCACCCATTTGTAATGTAATGTAAAAGGATATTTAAAGAGCGCTTTACCTCGCGAGAGCCCAAAGCGCATATTACAGAAAAACATGATAAATCATTATTCTCTAATCAAAGCGCGCGCGCGCGCGCGCACACACACACACACACACACACACACACACACACACACACACACACACACACACATACACACACACGCTCGCGCGCGCGCGCGCGCGCGCGCGCGCGCATGCACGCCCCCCCCCCCCCCCCCCACACACACCGTACACACGCGCACACACACACACACACACACACACACACACACACACACACACACACACACACACACACACACACATCGCCGGGAAAAAAAGTCACACAGACAGACAGACCAGCGCGTTCAACATCAGCAAACACGCGCACAATGGTAAGTGGATATCATTAATCAGTCCCAGGGAACAGATGTGTTTTTAAGGAGGTTTTAAAAGTCTCTAACGAGTCCATGTTACGCAGAGAAGTAGGGAGACTATTCCATAGAGCAGGTGCCTGGTAAGAGAAAGATCGTTGGCCTGAAGTTTTCAGGCAGGCGGAGGGAAGCCGAAGCAGACGAGAATGTGGATGAGCGTAAGTTGCGAGACGGAACATAGAGATGGAGGAGGTCAGAGAGGTAGGAGGGAGCCAGATTATTCAGTGATTTGAAAACCAGGAGGAGAACTTTAAAGTCAATGCGAGACTGAACTGGAAGCCAGTGTAAGGATGACAGAATTGGTGATATGTGATCAGATCTAGAGGAGCGGGGAGATCTGAAGAGCGGCATTGTTCTGAACTTTTTGAAGTTTAGAGATGAGTGTTAAGGGACAACCGGCAAGGAGGGAGTTACAATAGTCAAGCCGAGACAGGACAAAAGCACAGATTAGAGTCTTCAGGGCATTTTGATTTTTGACATAGAACTTTTAAATGATTAACAGTCGATCCAATGCAGACAGACCTCAAAGCCGGATGATAATCTGCCCAGTGGACACTAGCATGGAATTGGAATAAATCCACACTAAGGTACAGAGAACACGGAATGTGATATCAAATGATATCATAGATATATAATATCAATACAATAACCTGGGAACTCCTTTCTTCATGTCATTGAAAGCCATTTTGAACAGAATGTTCACCCACTTGGCTGACAACAATGTCCCTGATTTACGGCTTTGGTTTTCACCGGCAGAAACACCCTTAATGTAATCTTTGGAATCTTCCATCTGTAAGAGAAAAGCAGAGAAGTGCACCAAAAAACTGAACATATTGTGTGTTGATCTGAAGAAGGTGTTTAAAACCACTAATCTGGATGGCCTTCAAAGAGGCACACTAGTGTGATGCGCCATCAGGTTCATCACTTCATACATCCTCTTGATACTGCTTATGTGTGGACCCATCTTGCATCTCTGTTTCATCTGCTCTCAGAACATGAAGTCTGGACTCTGGCAAACTGATGTTGTAGATCTTGTGTGCATGTATGCTATGATGTTATTGTAGCTGTTGGATATATCATCTGTGGTGGTTTAGGTCTCACAGCAATGCAATGGAGTACTCAGAAACACAGGCATCTACATAGAGGTTTGCATTTAGTGTCTGAAAAAATGTCCCACAGTTTTATCGCAAAGGCTGCCAAAGGCAGTACTGGTCATAGTTCCTTTCCAAGGCTGCCGAAGTCAGTGTTGGCGTTGACGATTTCCAGCATTACCTCTTGTTTTAGGGTTCCTTGCTGCTCACAATACTGCCACTTTCTTCATCTTCGTTCCATTGGTGACTATATGTCTTGGAGATAAAAATGTAGCAGCCTATGATGGAAAAAATAAGAACACGGTCTCAACATGACCATACTGATTATGAGGACAAACATCACCATGCCTTAGCCGACCATGTTATCTTGCACTGGATCTTATCATGGAAGTGTATGAACCATCTCTTGCAAGACCTCTTCCCTTTCGCCCTGTCCACTTCAGTGGCTGTGAATGTAACTAACAGTGAATGCCGACCCATCTTGTAGTCACTTCAATGGCCATAACAGTGAATGCCCATCTTGTAGTCATTTCATGACTTGATCCATCCATGTTCTCCATGTGTTCAATTACTTGATATGTTTGTGTTCATTGACTGCTGGTTGTGTCTCAGAACTGAAGCTTGACGAGGAGGGCTGCAGCACAGCTGCCGACTGTACGGGAGACAACGGTGTAGAGTGTACTGGGACTCCTTTGGCGTGTGGTTGTACAGATGCTGATGGTTATCAGGCTAACACTGCCAAAACTGCATGTGGTGAGCTGTGTTTCTGTCCCAAGAACGTAATATGTTGATTACAACGCCTTATGTTGAAGATAAGAGAGATCAGAGAGAAAGAGACAGTAATTTAGTGTTAAAAAACTCAATGTGCGAGAGAGAGAGAGAGAGAGTGTGTGTGTGTGTGTGTGTGTGTGTGTCGTTGTCAGTACAACTTTGAGTTAATCTGTGTTTCAGTCAGTCGTGTTGTCGTCGGTTTAATGTCCTTCCACTACAGTGATTCAGACAGTTTTTATGTGTGGGTGAATGAAGTATGTAAGTGATTGAGTGTATTAATACGTTAACGATAGAAGAATACCCCCCCCCCCCCTCCCCCCTCTACCATTTAATCAAAACAAAATTATGTAATTGAGTAGAAATAAGATCTAAAGATAAAGGCCAACTGAACTACTTAACAAACATTTGCAAACTGACTCAAGAACACAAGAACTGTTTAAAATACTTGGTAAGGGTAAGGAAGTCGATCCATCAGTGTAACCTTCAAAACCCGACTTTGTAAAGAGTTCTCTTGCTCTTGGGCATTGAATTAGTAAATGACTGATACTTAAGGTTTCCCCACACATACATTTAACGTTATGACAATATTTTGTTTTCAGTGCGTTCAAACGAAATCTATGGATTAAGCTTTCAATCTCCCTAGACGAGAAAGAGACTTGTTTGTGCGTGTGTGTGAGTGTGTGTGTGTGTGTGTGTGTGTGTGTGTGTGTGTGTGTGTGTGTGTGTGTGTGTGTGTGTATCTGTGTGTGTTTGAGTGTGTGTGTGTGTGTGTGTGTGTGTGTGTGTGTGTGTGTGTGTGTGTGTGTGTGTGTAATCTGGCAGTCTGTCTGTCTGCCTTTTCGTCTATCTTTCCGTCCGTCTGTCTGTCATTCTGTGTATGGATACAGAATATGTAAGTTTGAAAAGAAATTATGCACACATGCTTTCACGCGCCATGTGAGTCTCTGTGTGTAGAGGGAGAGGGAGGCGAAGATAAAACCAGAGCAGAATAATATGCACTTAAGCATGTGTGTGTTTGTAAGCGTGTACATGTGTGTTAAATATAAACAGTTTTAACTAAAAGACTTGAAAGAATGGTATAATCTGTTCGTTGACAGAAAGAAAAGCAGATAGCAGAAAAGGTCCTACAATTACACTCTGGCAATGTGTCTCTGTTGCAGAGTGTAAATCTACTCACCACGCAGGCTCTGCCGGCGTTTGCAGTGAGTATTTTCTCTTACATTGCATTCTCTAAGATCGTTCCAATTCATATATAAGCACTGTATTTAATGACACCTTATCAAGTTACCATTGCAACATATCATTTCATATTCATACTGAAACATTGCTTTTAAAAACTTTGGACTTTCGACCGAGTGCACAGTAGCATTGCATTTGGAAATTATGAGCACATAACGCTCATCATCCATAGGTCTGTATCCATTAAAATGGACCAACCACAGAAAAACATAAAATGTCACAAAAATCGTCATTATGTGCATGCTGCATGACATATGCACATAACATGACAGTTGATAATAGATTGCCAGTGCAGACAGTGCATCCATTGGAAGATGACCAATGTCCACTACACATCACAATATAATCCTCCCATTCTACATAGAACGTTGAAATGATTAAACAGTCGATCCAGTGCAGACAGACCACAAAGCCGGATGATAATCTGCCCAGTGGACACTAAGCATGGAATCGGAATACAACCACACTAAGGTATAGAGAGCACGGAATTGGATATTACCTGACACCATAGATATATGGCATGGATACAATAACCTGGGACCTGCTTTCTGTATATGTCATGGAAAGCCATCCTGAGCAGAATCATCACCTAATCAGTTATCACTGACACCAGTATCCTTGATTCTCAGTGTTGGTCTTCACCAGCAGAAACACCCTTTATGTTATGTTTGGAAACCGCCAGCTGGAAAAGAACAGAGATGAGGACAAAACACTCTTCATATTTCTTGTTGATCTGAAGAAGGTAACAAAACCACAGATCTAGGTGGCCTTTTGAAGAGCCATATTAGTCTGATTACGCCAATATGCTCATCACTGTTCATAATCTCTTAAAAATGCTACGTGTGTGACTCATATTCCGTCTGTGTTTCATCTGTTTTCAGAATACTTGTCGGACTCTGGCAAATTGATGTCGCAGATCTTGTGTGCATGTACGCTATGAACTTGTCGTAGCCTTTGAATATATCATCTGTGGTGGTGGTTTAAGTCTCACAGCAATACAATGGAGTACTCAGAATCACAGGCATGTACATAGCAGTTTAGATGCAGTGTTTGAAGACAAAATGCCCCATAGTTTCAGTTCCTATCTGCCAAGGGCAGTATTGGTCATAGCTCCTGTCCACGATGTCAAAGGCAGTGATGGTCTTTGCAGTTTGCACTGTTGCCTCCTGGTTAAGGGTTCCTTGCTGCTCACTATAGCGGCACTTTCTTGAACTCTGTTCCATTGGTGGCAATATGTCTTGGAGGTCAAACTATGGCAGCCTGTAATGGTAAACGTAAGAACATGGCCTCGACTTGTCCATACTGATTATGAGGACAAGCATCACCATGCTTTAGCTGACCGCGCTATCATACTCTGGATCTTGTCAGGGAAGTGTATGGATCCTCCTTGGAAGACCTTTTCCCTTTCGGCCTATTTCCTGAAATGGCAGTGAATGTAAGTAACGGTAAATGCCGACCCATCTTGTAGTCACTTCATGTCTTGATTCATCCATGTTCTTCATGTGTTCACTTACTGAATATGTTCATGTTTACTGACTGGTGGTTGTGTCTCAGAACTGAAGCTTGACGAGGGGCTGCAGCACAGCTGCCGACTGTACGGGAGAGACAACGGTGTAGAGTGTACTGGGAGTCCTTTGACATGTGGCTGTTCAGATGCCGATGGTTATCAGGTTAACACTGCCAAAACTGCATGTGGTGAGTTGTGTTTCTGTCCCAAGAACTTAAAATATTCACAACAAAGTCTTCTGTTGAAGAAGAGAGGGATGAGAGAGAAAGAGACAAAAGATGTGTAAACACATTTCTGTGTACATTGTGTGTGTGTGTGTGTGTGTGTGTGTGTGTGTGTGTGTGTGTGTGTGTGCGTGCGTGCGTGTGCGTGCATGCGTGCGTGCGTGTGTGTGTGTGTGTGTGTGTGTGTGTGTGTGTGTGTGTATACAGAGTATGTATGTATGTATGTAAAGAATATGTGCACATATGCTCTAACACACTTGTGTGTGTGTGTGTGTGTGTGTGTGTGTGTGTGTGTGTGTAACTAGTGCATAATAAGATACCCTTCAGCATGTGTGTTTGTGAGCGTGCACGTGTGTGTCAAATACATACAGTTGTAACTAAAAGATTTAAAAGAATTATATAAATTTTCCATTGGCGGAAAAAACGCAGACATGAAAAAGCCCCACAGTTACACTCTGGCAATGTCTCTCTGTTGCAGAGTGTAAATCTACCCACCAGGCAGATTCTGATGGCGTTTGCAGTGAGTATTTCATTATGACACAAAAGCAAACAGCACCACAGTGTATAATCATGTGTGACGAAAATAGCAAGTAACCTAGGGCAAAAGTTGAACTAGGTCATATAGCAACATTGTGTTATGTTAATGTCAATCTAGCAACCTATTAACACTGTAATCCATACTGTTGACCATGCGCACACAGTACCATTGTGTTGGTGTAGAACTCAGGATAGCTTTGCGTTGAATACTGTTGGACATGGGACACATAGATATATTGTGCTTGATGCTATCGACCCAACATGCATTGGGTATGTGCCAACCATAAGGGAAGAGCGAACACTTCGTGCTGCTGGTTGATGTGAAGGAGGTGGTTTTTAACCTCCGATCTGGATGCCTTTTGGAAGATCCTCACTAGTCCTGACTCCACGATGCTCTCATCAGTTCATATATTCCCTTGATAATGATGTGCAGCCTGCAACACCAGAAACGGGTGTGTCATCAGAAACATTTCCACTGAATAGTGGAAACAAACCAGGCTTTGTGTGGACTCCTCTTGTGTCCCTGCTTCATTTGTTACAGAACACCACGTTTGGAATCTGTCTTGCTAATTAACGTTGCTGTAACATCATTCTTGCTGTTGGAGACATCATCAGTGATGGATTATGTCTTATAGTAATGCACAGGACACTCAGAATCATTGGCTTGTATTAAGCAGTTTGATTGTAGAGTTTTTCTGTTGGTCTGCCATAGGCAGTGCTGGCCTTTGGGATTTGGAGTGCCACCTCTTATTTCTGGGATCCCTTTCTGCTCACAGTGCTGCCACAGTCTTGAGCTCTGTTGCATTGGTGGCAGTATGTCTTGGAGGTAGATCTGTAGCAGCCTGCGATGGTAACAGTTGGCATACGGCCTCGTTATGTTCATACTGATTATGAAGACAAAACGCTATCAGGCCTTTGCAAACAGGACTGTCATGCAGGGGATTTCTTGTCATGGAAGTATGTGGGCACTGCAAAGGGATTTGTAAAGAACCTGAGCAGAATGGCCTAAAACCCAAAGCTGCAATGTAACGCTGTACTGTGATATCTGGACCACCTAACTACAACATCTCCAACAGCCAGGACGGGTCCATAGTATTTCCTTTGTAAGACTGGCATCGTCAGTTGTACATTTTTGCACCTTCAGCTTCTTGCTTCCCATGCTCATTAACAGTCAGATGCGCTGGATGGGACATGTCGGCCACATGGAGGACATCAGGGTCTCCTATGTGCTCCTGTATGGCCAGCTGAAGTAGGGGCATCGCGACAAAGGTAGCTCTGTCATGAGATTTAAGGTCTGTGCGAAGGCCAGCCTCAAGAATTGCAACGTATAGAACTAGCACCGAACTTGTAAACCAGGATCGTATTATCATCCACAGATCCTGTTGGTGATGATTATACCGAAAGGACACAAATACTTCGGGATGAACAGAGCAACTGTCATCCATGCAAAGAGGGACAGTAGGGGGGAGGTTGCACCTCACATGATTCCCCCTGTAACATGTGAAGCAGACTGTTCCTCAAGAATTGACTTCCACTCCTCCATAAGGACCTATTCTGGCTAACGGCATTTTGGTTTAGATGTTGCAATTATCTTGTTGAGTGTTTCTGAGGTTCTTAGCTTCACTTGTATCCAGCAGAGCGTTGTCTGTTATGAGATCCTGTCAGGCATGTTGGACAATAATCTGCGGAGATATCCTGATGTTCGCACGTTTGGGGTCATCGCTGCATTGAATGGGTGCATGTTCAGGCCCTCTGTATCCAACAAACAATGCTATGTCCACCCCAATGGCCCATCTTTCCCATGGCTCCTCCTGACACCTCCTACCACCTCCACCACCATCCACATACTCAGGCACAGCATCAAGGTTCATTTATATTACTTTCACCATTACGAATCGATTTTTTATTTCAGTTTGTGTTGGCATCCACCTGTGTTGGCAAAATAGCACCCCTTATTTACAGACAGTCTTCCAAGTAAACGCCTCGTACTATCTCGAGACTGCACTCCAATAATGAACTTTTGTATCCCGCTGATAACCCAACGTCAAAAGTCATTTTTGATGCCCATCTTCACGACATAGTGACCTGCAGCACTGCAGTGTTTGAAAGGTCTTGAATGCCCACTTGAATGTTCACTTACTTGATGTGTTTATATTCATTGACTGGTGGTTGTGTCTCAGAACTGAAGCTTGATGAGGAGGGCTGCAGCACAGCTGCCGACTGTACGGGAGACAACGGTGTAGAGTGTACTGGGAGTCCTTGGCGTGTGGTTGTACAGATGCCGATGGTTATCAGGCTAACACTGCCAAAACTGAATGCGGTGAGTTGTGCCTCTGTCCCAAGATCTTGAAATAGTGTTATCAGCACCTTATTTTGGTGAAGATTGAATATAGAGTGTTTTTATGTGTGCACGTGCTTTGTGTGTAAGTGTCTGTAAAATATGTGCATGCATAGTCTTTCAAACTCGCTTTTCTGTGCTCGTAGAATATTATGACATTATGTGTATGGTTCTATATATGAATGCAAATCTACTGTTTTTTTTGTGTTAGTATAACTGTTCAAAAAAGCTACATAGCCTTCAGTCTTAGATGCCAGCACAGGTGTATATATATATATATATATATATATATATATATATATATATATATATATATATATATATATATAAAAGTGAAGTATATATATATATATATATATATATATATATATGTATGTATGTATATAAGTAAGTGAAGTAATATATATATATATATATATATATATATATATATAGTAAGGAAGAATATGTATATATATATATATATATATATATATGTGTGTGTGTGTGTGTGTGTGTGTGTGTGTGTGTGTGTGTGTGTGTGTGTGTGTGTGTAAGCGAACATTCAATACCAAAAATATATATATATTAAAAATCACCATCGAAGCAAACAAAAAGGTAGTGAACTACTTAGACATAACACTTGACCTCAACAACCACATATATAAACCATACAAGAAACCTAATGACACACCCATTTATGTAAACATCAATAGCAACCACCCACCATCTATACTAAAAACCATACCCAATGGCATAAACAAGAGATTATCTAATCTGTCACATAATGAAAGAGTATTCAACATGCAGCAGCAGCAGAATACCAAGAGGCATTGCAAAAAAGTGGTTATAGCTACAAACTACAATATAACCCAGATAACAACATGA
Source organism: Conus betulinus (assembly GCA_016801955.1). Classification (NCBI taxonomy): domain Eukaryota; kingdom Metazoa; phylum Mollusca; class Gastropoda; order Neogastropoda; family Conidae; genus Conus; species Conus betulinus. Next base: position 181,673 of record JADBJO010001419.1, read on the forward strand.
ACAAAAACAAAAAAAGCAGGAAAAGGAAAATCACATGGTACAACCCTCCATATGGTGGACGAGTAAAAACAAACGTAGGGGAAGAATTTTTCAAACTTTTGACAGCATCCTCCCAAAAGAACACAAATTGTCCAAAATATTCAACAAGAACACCATCAAACTGTCATATTCATGTATGCCTAACCTTAAAAATATAATTGATTCATCCAACAAAATGAAAAAGCAACACAGCAAAGAAGGGTGAAGAAAGGAAATCCTGCAATTGTACTAAAAAAGAACAGTGTCCCTTAAGCAACAAATGCCTCTATAACAACATTGTATACCAAGCCACTGTGACATCAGAAAACGAAAAAGAAACATACATAGGGATCACTGAAAATCACTTCAAAACCAGATACGCAAACCATAAACATTCATTCAACAAAGAAAAATACAAAAACCAAACAGAACTGAGCAAATGTATTTGGAGACTTAAAGACAAAAAATAAACTATAACATATCCTGGAAAATCATAAAAAGGGCATCACCATACAATAACATTTCAAAAAGATGCAACTATGTTCAACAGAAAAATGGCTAATACTATGCAAACCATACTTAACAACCCTAAATACTAAAGTAGAAATAGTGAACAACTGCAGGCACAAATGGAAATCGCTGTCAGCAAACGCACCCTGAACTGTAAACAACCTGAAAAACCGAACAACACGTGCAGCCAATCCGCACGTGCAAACAGTGACATTAGGCCATGTAACACCGGCAGTAGGCGACCCAAAACCATCCTGAGGAGAGCCAGCGCTCGAAACAGAGCTGTTGATTTTAAAACTT
>JADBJO010001419.1:185000-190000 GCA_016801955.1 Conus betulinus
TGTGTGAGGGGGGAGGTTGGGGGAGGGGTGTGTATGGTGTATGTGTGTGTGTGTGTGTGTGTGTGTGTGTGTGTGTGTGTGTGTGTGTGTGTGTGTGTGTGTATGGGTGGTGGTGGAAGGGTGTGTGTGTGTGTGTGTGTGTGTGTGTGTGTGTGTGTGTGTGTGAAATAGTGAAAGAGTTGAGCGGAGATGTGTGTTTAACAGAGAATATATATATATATATATATATATATATATATATATATATATATATATATATATATATATATATATATATATATATATATATATATATATATAATGCTGAACAATTATATATATATATATATATATATATATATATATATATATACGTTTAAATGTGAGAAAGGCAATGGGCCCTGATAATATCTGTGGAAAATTGTTGAAGGTGTGTGCTTCTCAGCTCTCCTATGTTTACAGTCGTTTGTTTACCTGGTCACTTAGAGAATGTATAACCTGTTTTATGGAAAAATGCCACTGTATGTCCTGTTCCCAAAAAAACGCAACCCAAGCTGTTTAAATGATTACCGACCAGTTGCCCTCACATCTGTTGCAATGAAATGTCTTGAAAGAATTGTCCTCGGTTATGTTTTAAAAGATACTACACAGTACCAAGACCCGTTTCAGTTCGCATACCAACAGAACAGATCAACAGAGATGATGCCACACTCACACTTCTCCATCATGCTTTTCACACCTCGAAAAACCTGCCTCCTTTGTACGCATTCTCTTTATTGATTTCTCATCAGCATTCAACACCATACAACCACATCTGATGGCAAAGAAACTCATTAACATAAATGTGGGTAACAAGCTCATTCTTTGGATAATTGATTTTCTTACACAGAGGACACAGTCTGTTCGATATCAAAGTGTTGTTTCGTCTTCCAGAGTCATTTCAACTGGCGCACCCCAGGGTACTGTTTTATCACCAGTGCTTTTTACTCTGTACACAAATGATTGTTAGGAAGTGATTCAACTTTGTACATTAAATATTCAGATGACTCAGCACTTGTGGATCTCTCCAACTCTGATTCTGTTTACTTCAAGGAGGTTCAAAGATTTGTTGACTGGTGCGATCATAACTATCTTGATCTGAATGTAACAAAAACGAAAGAAATGTTGATTGATTTTAGAAAGAATCCAAAAGCTGTACCACCACTTTTTATCAAAGGTGCTGAAGTAGAACGTGTTGAATCATACAAATATTTAGGAACTTTTATAGATAATAAGCTGAATTTTAAATCCCATGTTGAGTATGTCCACAAAAAATGTCAAACCAGATTATATTGTCTTCGCAAGCAGCGATCATTTCATGTGAATACTGACATTCTTCGGACATTTTATTCATGCTTCTTGGAATCTGTTCTAACTTTCTCACTTTATGTGTTGGTATCGTGGGTTGACTGTGAAGAGCAGAAATGTGCTTGAGAAAGTGGTGAATGTGGGAGGAAAAATCGTTGGTGAGAGACAAAAAGTCTGAGTGAGCTATACAGGTGCCGTGTTGTTTGTAAAGCGAAGAAGATTACGTGTGACCAGACCCACGTTCTTGCAAATCAGTATGACCTTCTTCAGTCAGGACGAAGATATCGATCGGTTAAATGCAGAAGTGTCAGATTTAAACAAAGTTTTATTCCCCTGTCCATTGACTTCATGAACCGAGAAGATGTTTTAATTGAAATCCAAATTCCTCTATATGAATGTATGTCATATGTGAGAAAATGGGTAATGTGGCTAAATTATTGTTTATTTGCTGTGAATGTGTGTGACCACAAATTAATTTCTCAAATTGAGATAATAAAGTTTACTTGACTTGACTTGACTTGACTTGATCTACCACTGCAGATATGAATGCTTATCCCCCCCTATTTCTTCAATCTAAGGTAAAAGAGCAAGCTTTGTTTATAATTGAATTTTTCTTGCAGTCATTACAACACCAAGCTGCTCTGTAAGTTGCTGGAATGGTGCTCGGTTACTTATCCTTGGGATTTAATAGTTTATTGTATTTAGTCCCTTGTGGATTCATTCCAAGAACTGGCCCTCAGCACTTGTGTTTTAAGAGGTTATATTTTTATATTTTCTACTTTTCACAAGAAATGTAGCTTGTTTTGCTCTTTCATGATTTTCTTTTGCTTCTTGGGTGGCACCTTTGGTTGGTTTATTGAAAACACAGCAAACATACTACGGTATTGCACACCAGCCTTTTTCTGGAATAGCATTCTTCTTAAAACCGGAAAGGCAGAGGAGTCAAGTTATCACATTTTGCGGTCACTGAAAAGAAACAATCAGGTTTCGAAATTACTGGTATCTCACCAGGAGTTATATGTTACTGAGTTTCCTTTCCATTGAATATTGTCTCCCCCTTGGAGACTATAAGCTTGCTGAAGGCTCATTTTGAGAATCATTTATTATTCCCCATTCACCACTCGAGCGCAAACTGTAAGGCACAGTTATCTACCACTGCAGATATGAATGCGTATCTCCGCCTGTTTCTTCAATCTAAGACATAAGAACAAGCTTTGATTATAATTGAATATATATATATATATATATATATATGTGTGTGTGTGTGTGTGTGTGAATGCGTGTAGATATGTATGTATCTATATTATGTCTACGTGTGTGCATGCAGCGTACACGCACGCACACACAGTGTGTGTGTGTGTGTGTGTGTGTGTGTGTAAATGCTTGATTATTTTTCAATACTTTGGGTTTTTTGATAGAGGCTTATGACTGAAATGTTGACAAGTTTTTGTTCCTGTAACACAAAAGATCTTGAATGCATCAGAGAGGTGAGCTTTTTTTTAAGATGCTCTCATTTTTTTCTTATTTAAAACAGTGTATGCTTTGATTGTGTAAATTATATATTTTAAAGCCAAAAGAATCAGAATGTAACAATTCTCTCTCTGTCTCTCGTTTGTTCAACAGCTTGTGACACTTCAGTGGCCCAGAGCATGATTTATGGTGGCAAGACATACTGTGGTAAGAAACTCTACCTCAGAAATGACACCTTTAAGCAAGAAACTTTTGCTAAAATCAAAAACGGCCTGAGTAGAAATTATAGAATGAAGAGTGTTTTTCACTAAGGTATGGCAGACAAATGCGCGCGCGTATGTGTGTGCGTGTGTGTGTGTGGGCTGGTGTGGCTATAGTGCCTGAAGTCAATGAGTATGAAAAAACCCTCCAGGGAGAGCTGGGCAGCTTAAGCCCTTGAGAGAGGAAGCATCCTTCGTGCAAGTATTTCGGCTCTTAACTCCTCACACTGCAAGGGGGCCAGCTACCTACCGGCCACAGCTTAGACACCCTTCTGCTGTTGCCTTTCTGCTGCAGTCAGGATTAGAACTTGCATCTCCAGGACATCCGGGCACCTCAGGGCCACGTGAACATGTGATGGATGTCTGAGCCACCTTGGTCTGGGATGTCTGTTGTAAGTTGTGAAACGCAAGCCTGAAGGAGTTTCCTTTTGTTTCTCCTGGACCAGAACCAGCTGACACTCTTCCCTGCTGCTTCTACCATTGCCCTATTGGCTCAGGTCCTCATCTTTCTAGAAACTTTGAATGACCGGAGGCATAGCTTGAAAGTTTCTCGTCCTGCCATTGAGGAGGAAGGGGACAAGAGACGACATTTCTTTGCGCTACGTGAGATCAGGAACAGGAGCAAAGGGAAGCAAGGGTAAAAGGAATGACGTATCTTGGCATTACGTGAGAACAGGAACAGTTTTGAGAAAATGAACAACATGACTTACTTTTTTTTTTAATTAAAGGTGCTGAGTGATCAGATCGAGAATAAAGCGTGTGTGAATAAACGGGTACTCTACATACATGTATATTCGGCCGGGTCTGAAAGAAGTAGGTAGCACGCGTCTATTATTTTCGTCCAAAACTTGATCAGTTGCAATGTTGAATTTCTGAAGCATGATATTTCTTGCTTTCTGCGCTTCAAACACGAAAACTCCGCACGCTTTTCTGTGACGTTTATCATGGAATCAGCGTCATTGAAACCTATTATTTACTAAGGGTGAAGGGCAAGAACAGCCTGGGTTCTGCTCTGATGGCATTATGGGAGACATGAAACTGGGTAGCAGACGGGCATGGAACCAGGCGACAGTTCTTGCTTTTCGTTCCTCGTTGTCGAGATTTGGACAGTGTTAATCAGGAATGAACATATGGCCGATTTTGACGAACATACACATTACTCTGAAATGCCATACTATGATTTATTAGAGAAACAGATCCGATTACTCTGAGGTTTAACATTTGCCTGTTGGCTGGCTCACCATAATTTGATGGGGGACATAAAAAAAAGATCGTCCTGTTTCATGCTTCTGAATAATTTAGTGATCTGAATACAATGGGAGGTATTTGTAGTCATTGTATAATAAATGTGAATAACTGTATTCTATGAACCTCTGAACAACTTAACCAATACCTTCCATGTCGTGAACATTGATATTTGTATTATTTTTGTCTGCTTTCTTTTGTGCATTGAAAATATTCTTTTGCCCCGTTGTCATTTGAAAGTTTGCTGGATTTCATGACACGTTCTGTTTTATGCCTGTGGAATGTTTGTCACAAACCAGTGTCATTTTTGGTCTTTAAAAACAACTGCGTTTGCAAGGAGGAGGGGTTGGGATGTCTGTGCAGTTTTTATCTTTTGTCTGCATAAAGAGAGTACTAAAAATGTACCGTTACCAACCTCTGATTCGGTTTGCATGAACAATTACCAAATCGCCCTCGAAGTCACGGAACTCGGCAGCCTGTGTAATTCAACAGTTGTGAACAGATCTAAATAAAAGAGATGTGGATGAAACACAAGTTTCGAGGAGTCTAGTTTCTTTTTCTTTCCCATATAAGACCTGGATGAAGTGTTGAGCAATGAAGTCTCTTGTTCGGCTTATTTCCGATGAACACAAGTAAATCAAAGAAACAGGGATGAAAAAACAAGACGGGAAGCAATCTAGTTTCTAATTTAACGTCTCT
>JADBJO010001419.1:195000-210000 GCA_016801955.1 Conus betulinus
CTCTCTCTCTCTCTCTCTCTCTCTCTCTCTCTCTCTCTCTCTCTCTCTCTTTTTTTTTTTTTTTTTTTTTTTTTTTTAAATACACACTTTTTTGCATTCACATTTCTCTACCCTTGAAAGAGCGAGACGGATCAACACTGCATGTTCAATGATGTAGAAAGACAGTAAACAGAAACAGCGCTGTTGTGAGGCTCCCAATTGTCATCTTGATAACTGCTTTCAGGGCTTTCATTTCATGCCGGCAAACCGTCCACCAGTGTTGCAACCGTCCACTTGTAAATGAATTGTCTTTTGGTGCGTTTGTATAATGATCTGCGGTTTTTCTTTGTGCTTTTTCTTTTAGTCAGTGTGTTTCTATGTATCTAAAAAAATATACATTCACAAGAACAGCTTATCTTAGATCATGTTTTAATGTTTATTAGCGTCTGGTTGTATGTTTTTTTAATGATTGTAAGCGTTTGGTTTTCATCATCATGATCATACCTGTGCATTGAAGAGCATGAACGTTTCATTTCATATACCAGTTCGTGATTGTGTGTTTTAAGGCGAAACAACACGTTGTAACAGCTTTGCCGTTATGTACTGTCACAATGCCAACAATGTGGTTTATAACATTTGCTTAAGATTGTTTTGGAAACGTCTTGGTTTAATCGGTACTTGAACTATATCACTGAATTGTTCTTACTTTTTCATATTGGGAAAAAAAAAAAATACGTACTAGTCACTCACTTATTTGATATTTCAAATTGATTTTTCATAAAATTGTGATCAGGAATGGATCAGATTAAGGTTTAAATTATGTCCATTTCTTCCATTTTTTGTTTAAACTGAACATCACGTCGTTTCCTAACAAGATACCTGTAGGAAAGTGACTATTTGCAGAATTGTTTGTTGGCATTGATGACCTGCGACCTTGCCAGAACTCCAAACTCCACTACTAACGATTGTTCAACAGAATATGTTCTTACTGAGTGAAATACTGTTTGTCAGTGCTAGATAGAGAGGTGGTGACTTCTTGTTGTTGTTTTTATTTTTTTTTCTGACATATGAACCACAACGCATTCTTCGGTTTGCGTTGCTTGGGGAATGGAACAGTTCATTTTTCTCACTAACCACACTGACTGTTACTGAAAGGATTTGGTCTGTAATGGTCTTTTTTAACACCTTGCCTTACCGACCAGATTCCAAAACCGTCTGTGATGTGTGTGGTGAAACACTGGTAATCGTACTACCATCATCTGATCGGTCAATAATCACTTTTTGTCCCCCGACTGACTCTTGAGAGAAATTGGGCAGCTGAATGCCACAGTATAGCTTGCGGTCAACAGCACACTGTGTGTTTAGGGAACTACAGGATCACAGCAAGAACAGCTAAAACATTGATAGATAAATGTCCACGTGACGACTTGTGTCATGTTCGGAAATCGTACGAGAAAGTTAAATTACGATCAGCACGCTGCTTCTGAACCTTCACATTGTTCTTGCTTAAACGGCTGTCCAGTTTGCCGTGTCATCATGAACTGAAAGATTATGACAACTATTTCAAGGTAATTAGGTTACAGTTTGAAGGCTGTCGTACATTTGGCGTGAGTGCTTCAAAACCATCCCTGTCTACTAAGTATGCATTATAACAATTCGTGTGGGCACACTCCTGCCGCTGGTGTTGCTGGGTGCACATGTCAAATGAAGGGTATGAGGATTCCTTAATTCTTCTCATTCACCCTCCATTTACCTGTGTGCAAGCTGACGGGTAGCGTTAAGCATCCCTGGGCTGTGGGTGTGTGTAGTGCTGCCATCCGAACTTGCCATTTCCGTTCATTCTTTTTGTGTGTTTTTTCCAGCTGACGTCGCCATTTGTCAACTTCCACCATCGGATTGCACAGTTGTAACCAAATTCTCTAACATTAAATCATCAGCACAACCGCTAGAACAGGGGAGCAAATCTTTGCAAGAATAAAAATAAACAACTCGAGAAGCCGTTCTAATGATGGTAGTAGTGTCTATCAGTGGAGTAACTCCTCACACGTCGCCATGTTGACTTATCAACGTGTGTCTTGCTTTAAAACGGGTGTACATGTGGTGGCGGTGGTGAGCGGACTCCCCAGACTGGCGTGGTGTTGTCTCTGTGCTGTGCGTGTGGCGCGAGGGCTGACGTGGGGTGGGTACGGCGTGGTGTCTCTGTGCTGTACGTGTGGTGAGGGCTGACGTGGGGTGGGTACGGCGTGGTGTCTCTGTGCTGTACGTGTGGTGAGGGCTGACGTGGGGTGGGTACGGCGTTGTGCTGTCTCTGTGCTGTACGTGTGGTGAGGGCTGACGTGGGTGGGGGTACGGCGTGGTGTTGTCTCTGTGCTGTACGTGTGGTGAGGGCTGACGTGGGGTGGGTACGGCGTGGTGTTGTCTCTGTGCTGTACGTGTGGTGAGGGCTGACGTGGGGTGGGTACGGCGTGGTGTTGTCTCTGTGCTGTACGTGTGGTGAGGGCTGACGTGGGGTGGGTACGGCGTGGTGTTGTCTCTGTGCTGTACGTGTGGTGAGGGCTGACGTGGGGTGGGTACGGCGTGGTGTTGTCTCTGTGCTGTACGTGTGGTGAGGGCTGACGTGGGGTGGGTACGGCGTGGTGTTGTCTCTGTGCTCTACGTGTGGCGAGGGCTGACGTGGGGTGGGTACGGCGTGGTGCTGTCTCTGTGTGCTGTACGTGTGGCGAGGGCTGACGTGGGGTGGGCACGGCTTGAGTAAATTGTCTGGGACTTGCAGGGTTTCACACCAAATACAGTGATTTTCTTTTTACTGCCAAAGAGACGAAGGAGTTTGAGTTGGGAGTGTCTGCACCCTCAGTTTAAACCCATCTTCACCTCCAAAGAATATGTCAAATTTGATTTTTAAAAAAGTCTTATCTTGGTTAAGTGCTCGAAATATTGTCTATAAGATTCATCAGTATGTCATTGACATAAGCAGGACGCAGATTATTTGTCCCCTAACTGACTGGTGTAATAAAAACATGGAGAAGGAATAACTGATAACTCTTAAAATGAATATAAAACCAAACATTGGCTGCTATAATACCTTTCTTACAACATCATACGTAGCTCTGCCGTTTTTTATGGCACAAGATTCCATACTGCAGATTCGGAAGACTGTGCATGCCCCTGGCTGTGTTTGATTAGAGTTCATTGTTCGGGGGAAGGATTCATGTCCTTCTATAATCGATTTGTTCATTTACCCATTCCTTTGCGTAGTATACCACAATTTGCCAGTGAAATCCAAGGTGGTCAGCTGTCATAAATTGATTATGGAGACTGTTAACTGACCAGCGCTTTTCGGTTGTGATAGTGAGATTCAGATGGTTTGGGATTATATTTCTGATGGAGACAATCTTGAGGAGACATGCCGTTCTGGCTGCCAGATATGAACAAGAGAGGATCACTGTAGAATGGGAGTTGGACAACAGTACTGGATAATGCAGTAGATGCTGTATCAGGTACTACTCAGAGACTATGTGATGAGATGGTTGGGTTTACAATGACTGTATGTTTCCAGGTTACTAGTTGTGATGAACGTCTTTCTGGGGTTTCTGGGGGCCACGTGGTTATTGTCCATTCATAGTGAGTGCACGTTCATGCTTTCCCTTTTTTCTATTGGCAATAAAAAAAAAACAAAATCAGACTGGTGTGGCCATTGCCTTAGAAAAAATTTGGCTATTGGGTATGCTCTCTCTCTCTCTCTCTCTCTCTCTCTCTCTCTCTCTCTCTCTCTCTCTCTGTTGTGTGTGTGTGTGTGTGTGTGTGTGTGTGTGTGTGTGTGTAAGAAAGAGAAAGAGAGGGAAAGAGAGAGTTGGATGTTTGTGTCGTTGTGAGGTGGATGAGGGAAGTGAAGGTAGGATGGGGAGGGAGAGGTGTGAATGACGTAGAGGCTGTTGGCCTACATCGTTAAAGGCTTGCAGGTTTCATCTCTCTCTCTCTCTCTCTCTCTCTCTCTCTCTCTCTCTCTCTCTCTGAATATGGGTTTATGCCAGTAGTCTGCCTGAAGCTGACATTGAGATTACACTTTAATGAATGTACTGAGGAGGCTGCAGAATGTACAAAGTTACATACATAAAACAAAAAAACGGTGTACAAATCAAGACCAGTTTGATGTGGAGTGCAATACTCAAAAGAAAAACAAAGTTCGCAAATTACAAAACAAATTCGACCGTACGTTTTAGGAGGATGATCGTGACAGTTGTCATTGAGCAAGGTTCGAATATAAGTATTTACTACAGAATATGAAAACAAAAATATATGTCTTCTAAAATGACCTGTTAGCATATAATGATGTAATGTCATGTAAAGTGTAAAACGAACAATTAACATATATATTACAAATCAAAAATACTTTCAAGACACAGTGCAGAAGGCATTTGAGAAACGAAAACAACTCCTTAATTACCATTAGTATTGATAGTCGGTACGATCACTTTAAAGGTACTCTTAACAATAATGGATTTACCACGATCTACTTCACTACGAAGATAATTACAGAGAGGAAGCAAGTAATTCAAATCTGGCAATTTCCAGAGATGAAGTGATGTTTGCCAAACAGGAAAACAAAACATCACAAGACTGCCAGACCAGGCAGCATTATTGAAACTGTGTTTTTTGAAAACACAATAATTATCAATGTTCTTGCCAGTTGTTTAAATCCTTCTTTTCACATTGGGATTTACTCTGACCAGTACAGTAAATCAACTGTTCTTCCTCTCTATAAAAAATGTAGTGTAAACAATCTGATAAGTATAGAGATATTTCATTTTGTGAAGTTACTAGCCAGATAAGTATTAGTACTATCAACCATACACTGTTGGAATGAGTGGAAGAATACGGTCTTGAAGTAGAAAATCAGGCTAGTTTGAACTTAATTATTAAACAATAGATCATATTTTTACTTTCATGGCCTTTGCTCGAAAGCAGCAGTCTCCTTTAGATCGTCAATTCTACGTTGCTTTTATTGATTTCGAGAAAGCCTTTGATATATAAATAAAAGTATTTTTCACCGCCTACTCTATGAAAAAAAATATTATGGTATTAGGAGAACTATACAGATGCATAATGAGTATGTATCATAGTGTGAAGGCCGATGGCAGATGTATAGGGGAAATGACAGATTGTATTCAATGTACTAGTGGAGTATAAGAAGATGTATTCAACCCAGTTCTATTTTCGTTGCTTATCAGTAATCTATTTTTAAAATTGGTAAATAATCACAAAACGACTGCAGTTATTTATCTTGCTTTTGGCAGAGGAAATACTTCATGGAGTAAGTCTGTTACTCCACTAGTATGTATCGGATGTATGTGTGAGACTATGTCTGAGTGTTTGCGTGTGCACACGTATGTGACAGGCACCGGCTGTTTGGTCTTTGTTTCCGAAAAGAAAGGTCCTACTTTAAATACTACTGATCGCTCTTTGGCCCCTTTTGACCCGTGAGAAGGGTTCACTGGAAGACTCCCGACCCCCTTCTCCCCTCCAGACTCTCCCCGATTGGCACAGCTGCATGCGAGCTACTCAGGGGCTCAGTGCCCGTTCTCCCCTGCAGTCACCTTTGACATGTGAGGCAGGTCAGTACCCGTTCTCCCCTGTGTCACCTTTGACCTGTGAGGCAGGTCAGTACCCGTTCTGCCCTGCTGTCACATGTTACTTCTGAGGCAGGTCAGTGCTCGTTCTCCCCTGTGTCACCTTTGACCTGTGAGGCAGGTCAGTGCCCTGTTCTCCCCTGCTGTCACCTTTGACCTGTGAGGCAGGTCAGAGTTCGTTCTCCCATGCTGTCACCTTTGACATGTGAGGCAGGTCAGTGCCCGTTCTCTCCCCCTGCTGTCACCTTTGACCTGTGAGGCAGGTCAGTACCCGTTCTCCCCTGTGTCACCTTTGACCTGTGAGGCAGGTCAGTGCCCTGTTTCTCTGTTGTCACCTTTGACCTGTGCGGCAGGTCAGTGCCCGTTCTCTCCTGCTGTCACCTTTGACCTGTGAGGCAGGTCAGTGCCCGTTCTCTCCTGCTGTCACCTTTGACCTGTGAGGCAGGTCAGTACCCGTTCTCCCCTGTGTCACCTTTGACCTGTGAGCAGGTCAGTACCCGTTCTGCCCTGCTGTCACATGTTACTTCTGAGGCAGGTCAGTGCTCGTTCTCCCCTGTGTCACCTTTGACCTGTGAGGCAGGTCAGTGCCCTGTTCTCCCCTGCTGTCACCTTTGACCTGTGAGGCAGGTCAGAGTTCGTTCTCCCATGCTGTCACCTTTGACATGTGAGGCAGGTCAGTGCCCGTTCTCCCCTGCTGTCACCTTTGACCTGTGAGGCAGGTCAGTACCCGTTCTCCCCTGTGTCACCTTTGACCTGTGAGGCAGGTCAGTGCCCTGTTCTCTCCTGTTGTCACCTTTGACCTGTGCGGCAGGTCAGTGCCCGTTCTCTCCTGCTGTCACCTTTGACCTGTGAGGCAGGTCAGTGCCCGTTCTCTCCTGCTGTCACCTTTGACCTGTGAGGCAGGTCAGTGCCCGTTCTCTCCTGCTGTCACCTTTGACCTGTGAGGCAGGTCAGTGCCCGTTCTCTCCTGCTGTCACCTTTGACCTGTGAGGCAGGCCAGTGCCCGTTCTCCCCTGCTGTCACCTTTGACTTGTGAGGCAGGTCAGTGCCTGTTCTCCCCTGCTGTCACCTTTGACCTGTGAGGCAGGTCAGTGCCCGTTCTCCTCTGTGTCACCTTTGACCTGTGAGGCAGGTCAGTGCCCTGTTCTCTCCTGTTGTCACCTTTGACCTGTGCGGCAGGTCAGTGCCCGTTCTCTCCTAGAAAGAAAGGTCCTACTTTAAATACTACTGATCGCTCTTAGGGAGGCAGGTCAGAGTTCGTTCTCCCGTGCTGTCACCTTTGACATGTGAGGCAGGTCAGTGCCCGTTCTCCCCTGCTGTCACCTTTGACCTGTGCGGCAGGTCAGTGCCCGTTCTCTCCTGCTGTCACCTTTGACCTGTGAGGCAGGTCAGTGCCTGTTCTCCCCTGCTGTCACCTTTGACCTGTGAGGCAGGTCAGAGTGAGTTTTTACAGTATGGGGAACGGCCTGAAGGTTTTTTTTTGTTTTGTTTTTTTTATCAATTTCAAAATTCTGAACTATTTCGCATTTTTGATTTTTTCTTTACAAAATTGTTGAAATCATTTATCACAAGAAGAAAAATGTTCTTTCTTTTATATCTTTAACCAACTCATCCTAGTCGCTCTTTCTCTCCATCCTTCCGAAGATAAAAAGGTGTGTGGTGGTGGGATGGGGTGAGGGAGATGAAATGATAATTCATAATAATGAAAAGTGACATACTGTAGGAGTGTTTTTCCAGCTTTTTTTCCTCTACTCTGCCCTTGGCGGTCAATATCACCGCAGGTGTGTGGCCTTGATCCCTCTCTCTTCTGTGGAAGTTCACCTCCCCCATCCCTCCTTCCGTATGGACAGCTGACGAAGAGTGGCTGGAGGGACAAACCTGTGAGTTGCCTTCACGCTTCGAGTATCATGTATGCGTGGCGAATTGAGAGCACAAAAGAATGTGTGCTGAAAGGTATGGGAATTAAGAGGACTTTTGAACTTCAACCTTGATAAGAACCCCTAAAGCTTTTCAAGTCCTAAAACTCTCCTTCTTCAGAAAGGCCACAGAAGATGAAGCAAACAGGGGAAATCTTCTGAACCCCTGGGCGGGATTCTTTCAACTTCCTTCGGTCACATCAGCTCACAGCTGGTCGAAACGAGTTTCACAAGGAAAAGCAGGGGGCCTTTTGCTCGAAGATCAATTATTAAGAGACCACAGCCCTGGCCTAAGAATTCAATGTTTTTTTACAGCCCACACTAAAAAGGTTCCTTCATTTCATCATCCAGCTGGGGGTTCTTTTCGAGGTTGAGGTTCAAAAGTTTGCTAGCGCTCACGCTAACACTCAGGCATAAACAGTCGCACACATACATCTGGCATACGCGGTAATAAACAGACTAAACCAGACCAGAACATGATTTTTGTTTGGAAATGTACTTTGACAAAAATGATAACAACCGATGTTATTAACAAGAGGAACTGCGCTGAAGATAACAACTGTAGAAATTACTTGTGATACACCAGAATGTGTGAGAGCTACTCTGTGTGTGTGTGTGTGTGTGTGTGTGTGTGTGTGTGTGTGTGTGTGTGTGTGTGTGTGTGTGCGCGCGCTTAGGAAAAATTAAAAGAAGAAAGTAATGGAAAAAATCGACAGAATACACCGAAAGAAAAGAGAGGGAAAGCTAAGACACCGGCAACCAAAACATCTTTATAAAAATGTATGCTTGAAAAACTCCATCGTCCCGTTGAGCATGTACACGACACAACGCTTAGCTGGTACACATCAGCGATACGGTTACACACACAAGGCTTTGTGACAGTCTTTGACTGCAGTCTTCTTGGAGGCATTGGATATATGGGGAAACATATTTTTCAATCAGGACATAAAGCAAACGCAGTCACATTGAACATATCTTCAAAAATATGCAGACCTTGCAATACTCGTGTACAGATTTTCAGTCATGGTGTACATACGTTAGAATCATTGTGTACAAGCTATATGACCATCAAGGTGTATAAATATTGCAGTCACGGGCGCCGGTTGACAGAGAGAGATCACAGTAGCAGTAAGTATCACAGGCTGTCGCAGCTTCAGTTGCCAACAAACGTGAAGACACACACGTTAACAGGATGAAGACGCAGTAGTTGTTAACCGCATGACTATAACTGTATAAAGGATGGAGACACAGCATTCGTTTAACAGGATGAAAACACGGCATTTGTTAACACGGTGAAGACACGACATTATTTACTTAAAAATGGTGATAACACAACGCTTGTTAACAGAATGAAAACAAATCCTAGTTAACAGTGTGAAGAATTGGTAACAGGCTTCAGTCACGTGTTAACAGGATGAAGACACACAGCATTTGTTGACAGGATGAAGACACACAGCATTTGTTGACAGGATGAAGACACATAGCATTTGTTAACAGGATGAAGACTCAGGATATGGAGACAATGCAAAGACACAAGACTTGTCACCAGGATAAAAAAAAAAGCACACGTTTGTTTACGAGGGGAAGCAACTTGCTAACAGTGCGAAGACACAAGCATTTGTTACCTGGATGAAGACACAGAACTTGTTAATAGGATGAGTATCTAACACTTATAATGAGAATGGAGAAACAAAGACCTACCAAATACCTTTTACCAGGTTTAAGACAAATACGTGGTAAAAGGGTGAAGACACCATACGCGTTTACAGGGTCCAGACACACCTGTTGACAGGATAAAGACACAAATTTTCTGACCAGATGAAGACACACTTCCTGTTAACATGATGACAACACAACCATTGTTAACAGGTTTAAGACACACGACGTGTCAGCATGCTCCAGACACGATAATTGTTAACAGGCTGAAGGCACAACACTTCTTAACAGAATAAAGACACAATCTTCTTCTTAACAGAATGAGGAAACACAACACTTCTTAACAGAATGAAGACACAACTTCTTAACAGAATGAAGACACAACACTTCTTAACAGAATGAAGACACAACACTTCTTAAGAATGAAGACACAACACTTCTTAACAGAATGAAGACACAACACTTCTTAACAGAATGAAGACACAACACTTCTTAACAGAATGAACAACACTTCTTAACAGAATGAAGGCACAACACTTCTTAACAGAATGAAGACACAACACTTCTTAACAGAATGAAGACACAACACTCTCTTAACAGAATGAAGACACAACACTTCTTAACAGAATGAACAACACTTCTTACAGAATGAAGACACAACACTTCTTAACAGAATGAACAACACTTCTTAACAGAATGAAGACACAACACTTCTTAACAGAACGAAGGCGCAACACTTCTTAACAGAATGAAGACACAACACTTCTTAACAGAATGAACAACACTTCTTAACAGAATGAAGACACAACACTTCTTAACAGAATGAAGACACAACACTTCTTAACAGAATGAAGACACAACACTTCTTAACAGAATGAACAACACTTCTTAACAGAATGAAGACACAACACTTCTTAACAGAATGAAGACACAACACTTCTTAACAGAATGAAGACACAACACTTCTTAACAGAATGAACAACACTTCTTAACAGAATGAAGACACAACACTTCTTTAACAGAATGAAGACACAACACTTCTTAACAGAATGAAGACACAACACTTCTTAAGGATGAATGAACAACACTTCTTAACAGAATGAAGACACAACACTTCTTAACAGAATGAAGACACAACAACACTTCTTAACAGAATGAAGACACAACACTTCTTAACAGAATGAACAACACTTCTTAACAGGATGAAGACACAACACTTCTTAACAGAATGAAGGCAAACACTTCTTAACAGAATGAAGACACAAGACTTCTTAACAGAATGAACAACACTTCTTAACAGAATGAAGACACAGCACTTCTTAACAGAATGAAGACACAACACTTCTTAACAGAATGAAGACACAACACTTCTTAACAGAATGAACAACACTTCTTAACAGAATGAAGACACAACACTTCTTAACAGAACGAAGACTCAACACTTGACAGGATAAAAACACGCGATGGCTGTTGACTGGATGAAACCATAATACTTGTCAGCCGGAGGAAAGATACAATATTTGTTCACGGGAGGATTAATAAGCCAATTATTCTTAATCATATGTTAACACAACTTTGCAGCAGCAGAATGAAGGGAACATAATGAAAGAACATGAATTTCAACAGAATATTTAGCTGGGTGAAGACATAATGCTTGCCAAAAGAAGAAAAACACAACATGTGTCAACAGGATGGAGACGAGTCACTTGTTCACAAGATAAAGACACTTATTCTCTGAACCAAGACATCATGTTTGTTAACAAGACGATCACACACTTTTTGTTAACAGGATAAAAACAAAATACTTCTGGACAGGATGAAGACACAACGCTTGCTAACAAGATATAGAAACAATACTTTTTTCCCAGGATAAAAACACACATTAACAAGATGAAGACACTACACCTGTTTACAGAATGAATGAGGATACAACAGTTTTTCAACAGGAGGAAGAGACACAGCACTTGGTAACAGGACTAAAGACAATACTGAACAGACTGAAGACACAACACTTGTTCCAGGGGGAAAACATATGTTGATCAGGGAAGAAGACACAACACGTGTCAACAGTATGAAGACATAACACGTGTCAACAGGATGAAGACAACACGTGTCAACAGGATGAAGACACAACACGTGTTAACAGGGTGTGAAACACAACACGTGTTAACGGGATGAAGACACAACACGTGTCAACAGGATGAAGACACAACACGTGTCAACAGTGTGAAGACATAACACGTGTGTAACAGGGTGGTGAAAACAGGATGAAACACGTGTTAACAGGATGAAGACACTACACGTGTTAACAGGGTGAAGACACAACACGTGTTAGCAGGATGAAGACACCACACGTGTTTAACAGGATGAAGACACAACACGTGTTAGCAGCAGGATGAAAGACACCACACGTGTTAACAGGATGAAGACACAACACGTGTTAACAGGGTGAAGACACAACACGTGTTAACAGGAAGAAGACACAACACGTGTTAACGGGATGAAGACACCACACGTGTTAACAGGATGAAGACACAACACGTGTCAAAAGGATGAAGACACAACACTTGTCAACAGGATGAAGACACAACACGTGTTAACAGGATGAAGACACAGCACGTGTAACAGGATGAAGACACAATGTGTTATCAGGGTGATTACACAACACGTGTTAGCATGATGAAGACACAACACGTGTTAACAGGATGAAGACACAACAGGTGTTAACAGGATGAAGACACAACACTTGTCAACAAGAAGCAAACACAAGACTCGTTAACAGGATAAAGACAAGACACATTCAATGGAGGAAGAAACTCAGCACTTCTTAACAGGTTGACAACACACGGCGTGTTGACAGAATGAAAACCAACAGTTGTTTAAAACAACGGAAAAGAAACACATATGAACAGGGAAATGTATACTCGTTCACAAGATGAAGACATTCATTCAAACAGGCTGAAGACGTTTGCAGGACGCGCATACATTTTATCAGAATTAAACAACAACAAGAACATATGAATAGAATGGGTATCGAAGACACAGCATATGCTAGCAGAAAGAAAGAAACACGAAGCTTGTTAACCGGTGGGAGAACCATAACACTTTATAAACAGGAGAAACACAGTAACAACAAGAAATTGTGAGCAAATGTCACACATCTGATATCAATAAGTCGACGACATCTGACGCTTGTGAACATGAAGCCGCACACCTATTTTCGTAAAAGGTGAATGACACGTTACGCTTGTCAACAAGGTGCCACAAACCTGGCGTTCACAGGATGATGATACGTCACATTTGTTAACACGATGTCACACACCTGTAGTTAATATGTGTAGGAGACACGTCTCTTATTATTAGGGTGCCAAAACCACTAATGAGCATCATGATGATATATAGTTTTGTTAACAAGATGGCATCACATACTCATTGGAATGATGGTCACCTGCAGCACTTGTAAACAAGGCGAATCATCCTACAACATGAAGTACAAACTTGGGCAACCAGACAAACGTTCGTTTTTAATGCGACGATGGCACAAATCACTTGTAAACAAGACTAATGTGTCAATAATACGATGATGACGCATGGTGCTTGTCACCGAGGGAAAGACGTCTTGTTCACTTTCTGAGGACAGAAAACTCCTGCTAACAATACAACCAACAGATGCCAGGATGACGCATGGTGCTTGTTCAGAAGGCAAAGATCTGTCATTGATATGATGACACAGCACAACTTCACAAGATGCCACACACCTGAGTTGACACACAGCACTTTAAAACAAGACAAACATCCAGTCACACAATGATGACACACAACACTTGTTAACAAGACAAAAAAACCGTTATTTACACGATGATGATGCCAAATAGCACTCATTAATAGACCACACATTTTGTTTTAAACACCTCAATGATATATAGCACTTGATGAAAAGGAGCCACACATGACTGTCTCTTAATCAAAATAATGAAGACGTAAAATGCATATCACTGATATGACGAACGCACATCTTGGTGTTGATATGATGGTGACACACACTGATGGTTGATCAGGTGAAGACGAGCAACACTCGTTGTTAGCTGGCTGTATGCACGTTTGTTATCAGCATGATGAACACGCACTTACTGTCATGATCAAGACAGACTTGTTATATACATGATAAATACACCCAGTTGTTACCAACGTTTAAAAAAATACATGCACAGCATCCGTCAACATGATGAAACACACACACACACACACACACACACACACACACACACACACACACACACACACACACACACATCCTGACTCGTGTACAAACAACTGCATGTAAAACCTCAATGCAATTAGAGCCTTCTTCTGATCAAAAGATGGATGGGGGGTAACAGAAGGTGGTGGACATAAGCAGGCAGGGAGGAAAGAGAGAGAGAGAGAGAGAGAGAGAGAGAGAGAGAGAGAGAGAGAGAGAGAGAGAGAGAGAGAGAGAGAATGCTTCCTGCCATTAATGGTAGCACGAATCCTGCGCTGTGCAAGCCGCTCTGTCCCCGAACTATCTCCCCTGCAGGACGACCCAAGTATTGCAAGTAAGTGAACGGAAATGGCAACGAACGTTCCTTGTCTTTCTGATAACATCGCGTCTGTTTTGGGGCAGGAGACCTCAACCTTTGGTCGTGTCTAGAGACCGGACCTACAAATAACCCCGGGAAAATGAGATTTCGCCTAATCTTTTTAATCTCTCTCTCTCTCTCTCTCTCTCTCTCTCTCTCTCTCTCTCTCTCTCTCTCAAAAACACTCACACACACACACACACACACACACACACACACACACACACACACACACACACACACACACACACACACGCACGCACGCACACACGCAGAAGCACACAGACAGGACCAATGACAATACCGTACTCTTCAGACTATGCCTGCGCGCAGGATAATGAATTGATCTTCCTTTACAGACCACTAATCAGAAAAAAAGAAAAGATGGCCACGGCCAACACTCTGTCTTTTCAAACGCAATTTGACGGACACATTTTTAAGAATACTGATCAATTCCGTTAATAGCCACAGTCTTCACTCTCGTGGTTTGATAATACTGAACAAACGATGAGCTACATCGGAGACAAAGCGCTCAAATATCGATTTTTCTTTTCTATTTTTTTCAGTAGTCCTTTCATTCTCTTTTATATTTTTTGTTTTCCGTAGTCCTTTCATTGTCTTTTTATTTCTCGTTTTTTAGAAATCTGTTAAACATCAACTACGGAAAAGATTACCATGGGTAACAGAACCCCCCCCCCCACACACACACACCCATCCCTCCCAACCCCACTTGGCATCCCTACGCTACTTACACTACTCTCCCTGCCAGCAACGAACTGCTGCTTACAGAGGATTCCATGCTAGTCCTCGCAGTTCGATCAGTCTTCCGATCACTGGTTTTAAAACTGTTGTACACTCCGTTTGCTTTACCCCCAGAGGCGCCATCACCACTCTTCACCAGACACACGCTTTACCCTTCCCTGCGCCCCGACTTTCACTGTCTCTGTTCGTCCCCGTGTCCCTCCTTCCGTGGTCAGCTAGGATTCTTTGGGATGCATGTATACGTGCACGGTGTGGTGGTGGGGGAGGTGGGGGCATGTGAAATGGTCTTTGTCGTTCGATCGTCGACCAACCGTGAAGATGCTGTCACATTCTACGCCACCCAGATGAGCCAGATGATCAGCATAGAAAGTTATATGCCTATCGATGGTTTAGCGAGTTATTCTATTTAAAGTCTTTTCATCATGTTGATGATTCTAGACTGTAGCATCAAAAAAAGCAAAA
>JADBJO010001419.1:217500-232500 GCA_016801955.1 Conus betulinus
CGCGTACTATTTCGCCTGAATACAAGTAGTTCTAAATCCCGGGGAATTTAAAAAAAAAGTTGTTATTACGGGGAAAAAATGCTATATATAAAAAAAATTTGCGCGTGGCATCCCAAAGTGCAGTTTTCAGCTCAAGTGCGTCAGATCTCACACGTGAAACAACAAAGAAAGAAAACTGTCGCTCTGCATCTGACGCTGAGCATCAAACACGTAACGTTGTCGGAAAGGCCCGTAACCACGATTGAGCGTTGGTACCAGAGTTGTCTCCATCGACTTAAAGCTCCATCTCAGTCTGTCCAGTCGTCATGGCAGTCAGTGGCAGGTCATGTGCACCAAAGCTCATATGCTGGCCCCTTGGGGAGGGTGAGGTGTCTTGCACCCCACTCCCCCCACCACCCCTTCCACTACCGATCAGATGTTCTATTACCTCGTATCCGTAGGGGGAGTGAAACGCACTGAGGTGTTATTGAAAACAAAGTGACGTACAAATGACCCCGCAAACAAGCTGCACAGTAACAATTATTGAATACACCATACGGAACAAACGAATTTTGCCGTGCATTTCTTGTTCCGAAGTCACAAATAACTCACAGTCATTTGGCGAGTATTGTTTCGTCTTTTTTTTGCAATACATCATTTGTGACACATAACAACCACTTGTCTGCTTCATACTGTGTCTCAAATAAGCATTGCTTTGCATCTTGTTTTCCGTTTGGGGAGTTATTTTGGTCGTCATGCAAATCTTTTGTCATGCCCAGCACACTTTCCTTAAATCACTACAACCATTTTGGATTCGGAGGTATATGGACTTGTATCTCCCCTCCTTCACCCCCCCCCCCCCCCCCCCCCCCCCCCCCCCATTCCTTCCCAACCTTGGCCCGGGTTCCTGACGCACACTTACTGCAAGCATATCCACTTTCATTGTCACAGGCTGTGGTTTCCGTGCAGTGTCCTTCTTTGCCTTGGCAGTCCTCTCCATACTCCAGCTCTGTCACATCAACAAGGTCAGACAGAAAATAGTCACTGTCACGCCGTGTGCTCATACGAATGATGATAATGGATATTCAGGGTGCTTAATCTACAAGCTACCCTAACTGCTCACACACACACACACGCTCATCCCCCCCCCCCCCCCCCCCACACACACACACACACACGCACTCACACACGGACGCACGCACGTCTGCTCGCGCGCGCGCGCGCGCGCACACACACACACACACACACACACACACACACACACACACACACACATATATATATATATATATATATATATAATTACTATTGTAAGACGAAAAGGAAAAAGGGGGGTCTGGGCACGAAACAGTGTAGCCGTGAGAGATGAATCAGAACTGTGTGGGGACAGAGAGAGAGAGAGAGAGAGAGAGAGAGAGAGAGAGAGAGGGGGGGGGAAACTGTTTTTCTTCCAGAAGACACTTGAAAAAATAAAGAAAGGCTCTCCGAAGGTCTTGGACTGGAAATGAGAAATCTGAAGGAGATGAACGTCAACTGAGGAACGCAAGAGCGGGACTTGGGTGTTCAGCTGGAGTAGATTTGAAAGAGGCTGACGATTTCAGCGATTGAAAATGAACAAAAGCAATTTGAAATCAGTTGTTTCCTGAACAGAAAATCAGTGAAGGAAGAGAAGAAAAACGGCTAGAGTAGAAAATCCGCGAATTTATCTGGCTGCGTAATTCAGTGCTTTCTGTATGTGATGAATGTTTTGGACAGCAAGCAAGGGGACAATCACACTAACGCAGCGATGGAGGAGCAAAAGCAAAGATACGGGTTCAAGTGCCATCCTCTCAAAGAAGATGCAAAATAGAACTCATGCGGCAGAATTCCAGATGTCACACACGACAGCCGGAGGGAACGAACCGCTTGGGTGATAGTGTAGAATAGAATTCACAGTAATACTAAGGTTCAGAAAGGAAATTTAAAAAAAGCTAGACGAACGAGCTAAGTAGTTGTCACTCATGGACAGACGTTGGAACAAACTGAGAGGAAAGACACTTTTGTTTTATTCATATTCACTTATTGACAATGGATAGAGACCACTACACCATGGTAATGATCAAGGTTATCACTTACTGCACACATCATCTTCACATGTTTCCGCTTCTGCAGTTGCCGGAATTTCCAGCACATGATTCGCCTGTGTTGAGACCTGAGTGGAATAAACGGGACATTGATCTTCATGATTTGCAACATTAGCACCATCAGTCAGATGTGATAGGAAGGGGGGGGGGGGGGGCATGTATGTGTGTGTGTGTGTGTGTGTGTGTGTGTGTGTGTGTGTGTGTGTGTGTGTGTATATATATATATGTGTGTGTGTGTGTGTGTGTGTGTGTGTGTGTGTGTGTGTGTGTGTGTGTGTGTGTACATACATATATCTTGTCATTAAAGTCCCCTAAGGGGACCTGTTACAGGCCGAAATATTGGGAATGAATACGAGGCTGTTGTTTTTATCTTTGTTTCATGTGTGTGTGTGTGTGTGTGTGTGTGTGTGTGTGTGTGTGTGTGTATGCGCACGCACACGTGTGTGTGTGTGTGTGTGTGTGTGTGTGTGTGTGTGTGTGTGTGTGTGTGTGTGTGTGTGTGTGTGTGTGTGTGTGTGTGTGTGTGTGTGTGTGTGTGTGTGTGTGTGTGTGTGTAACAAATGAAATTTACTATTCAAAGTAGTTTTATAATATACTTGCCTGCCAAACAAATGGTTTATCTCCACTAGACGTGGAACACCACCATATATAAGGATTCCCATAAAAGATTAAAACGGAAGATTGGGAAGCTGATTCTACACTCTAACCAACAAGGCAACCGGAGTCATCTCTCTCAGTGAGTTCACACTTTTTTCACGGAGAGATTCAGTTTTTGGCCTCTTTTCCGCACTGCAGGGCGGAGGGAAGGGTGTTTGAATAGGTAAGTATGTCATAAAACTACTTTTAGTAGTAACAATTTCTTTTCTTCATACTTACCTGTCTAAAACAAAGGCGTGAATATCGAAAAGAATGGTGGAAATTCTCACCGGAAAATCCCGTCCACAACTCTGTCTCATTATATGCACGAGTCCGACCATAACTCTGTCTCAGATCTTGGCGCCAAACAGCCAAAGTGGTCAGAAGTCCAAAGTGGTCTTGAGTCTCGGCTGTCCCTTGGAGGTTAATTAAGGATAGCCCGCTCTGCCCCACGGCTCCGAAACTCAAGAGCCGAATATGACAAAATCAAAATAATCTAGGGATCAGGAAGAGAAGAAGACCTAAACCAGCACACCATACATCGATATGTCAACGGCTGCAGCCTAACAGGAAGAGGTCGCACACAGCTGCGACACAGGCTGTGTCAAACTGTGGGCATCATTTGGTCACAAAAAGCAGGATAACAGACCTGCGCATAGACATGAGAGAAATGAAAAAGGTGTACCAAGAACATCTAGCTAAAGGTGCACCAAGAACACCTAGCTAAAGGTGCACCAAGAACATCTAGCAAAAGGTGTACCAAGAACATCTAGCTAAAGGTGCACCAAGAACAGCTAGCAAAAGGTGTACCAAGAGCACCTAGCAAACATGACAAATGAGGGCAAATGCATCCGCCATCAAGCAAAGTAAATGGGGCACGCCACTGACCACTCCAAACCAGGTGGTTTTAAAGTATGAGCTGAACCTTTTCCCTGGCGCATCGCCCGGGGGGGGGGGGGGGGGGGGGGGGGGGGGGGGGGGGGGACGGATACGTGCGTATACGGCGTATACGGCAAACAAGGAGTACCACGAACACCGAACAAAAGTGGGGAACGGGCCAATACATATTGTCGTCAATCAAATAAATGGTGGTGCGCGCCGCAACTTGCCCAAGTGGTTTTAACATATATGCATAAATTCATAAATTCTTGCCTAGCACATCGGCTAGGGAGAAAGATGAATAAGTCAGGCAGACAAGGTGTACCACGAACACCATACTTCCCGTGGAATGAAGGCGCCATGATCCAGAGCAAAAGGGAGTGAACAGAGAGGGTGCGCCACAATACCCAAAACTACTTGGCAGACAAAATATCAGCAAAAAGGGCTTCAGAGCTGTATAAGAATTGCCCGTGCCAAATCCAACAAGTTCCACCGTGAACAAAAGGCAGGTAGACCAAGGATATACACAGGTAGTGATGGACGATGCTGTAAAAAGTGTGACGGTGCGCCATGACCGTTCAAACATCGCGTGGCGAGAGCTGGGATCCCCACTGGAGTCAGTCCGTGAGTGTGTCACACGAGCACACCCTAAACGTAACCATAAGTCAATTCTGTGATAGTATGAAGACACAGACACACACACCATCCCTCACTTCACTTCACCCCCTTACCCTGCCGCCGGTGGCAAAGCAGGTCATAATTTCTCTCCGTGCTACCAAAATGCGTGATTCTCGGGCAGGACTCTATCTTTGTGCCACACACAAAAAGAGAAGGGACTGCAAGAGTCTGCTTTGGAAACGTAGTTTAACGAACCACCACTTCCCCTTAGCCCAGAGCTCTGGTATTTTCCTCAATGCCTAAGACGGAGTATTTTCCTTCTGAAAAGTGAAGGTCGACTGAAACGACCGTTTCTTAGAATCCATGATGGAAACAGAACTCCACAAGTCCAATCGAGGATGTGTTTCCTCGCCGAGGAAAAAAGAAAATGAATTCAATCATCCAGGTGCAATAGTGTGAATTCATTAAGGGAGATTACTCCTGTCGGCTTGTTGGTTACAGAGTAGAAAATAGCTCCCTGCTCTCCATTTTCAATCTTTTATTCCGGATGTACGGCGTTGTTTCACGCCCAGTGGAGATAAGGCTTTTGTCGTAAGGTAAGTATGAAGATAATATTGTGTAGGGTAAATAATGTATGCATGTGAAATCGTAAAAACCTGGCCACTGCTGGCACTGTATACCGCGATGAATCAGTGCTGTTTTTGTGTAAAGAATGCAGAAAACGTTCTGAGGAATTCAGTCATCCAAAACTGACAAAGAGTCTCTCGAAGTGAGTTATGAAGTGATAAATGCCTCGTTTACAGACATTTGAAATCTGACCTTTGCAGAGATGAAATTTTATTTTTATAATCATTAACTTGAAACTGAAAAGAGACGACGGCATGGACTGTCGAGAGAAGAAAGAATGCGTAGAAACTGCAATATGCATGAGAAGGGCGAGACATTTCATTCAGTATTTCATTGCCCCAAATAAGCAGCTTAACGTCATCAATTTCTGCCAAAACGATATCATAAAGCACATTCAATATTTCACTTTTGTAATCTGATAAGCAGTTCCTCGAAAGTATGTGTGCTGAGTTAGCGAAATACATCAATTTAAGCATGATTCTTTGATCAGCAGCC
This sequence comes from Conus betulinus, assembly GCA_016801955.1. Classification (NCBI taxonomy): domain Eukaryota; kingdom Metazoa; phylum Mollusca; class Gastropoda; order Neogastropoda; family Conidae; genus Conus; species Conus betulinus. The sequence goes on from JADBJO010001419.1 coordinate 222,858, forward strand.
CATTTACGGATAAACACTTTCTTGATCAGTATGTATGAATATTATCCTTAACTATTCAACGATGCGTTCATTTTTATTTTATGTCAATTGTTGTTAATTCATGCTGATCACTTCCTGCTGTTGTTATCCCCATACCCCAAAAGGGGTGAAAGAAAATAACTATCGAATTGTGTTGTTGTTGTTGTGTTGTGTGTTGTGTGTTGTTGTGTTGTGTTGTGTGTTGTACTGTATTGAAAAAAAACTGTTTCAATAAGAAAGCAAGGAAAATAAAAGCCCATGCATGTTGTGCATTCACACAATATCCAAGTAACCATTTCAGTTTCTATTAAATTTTCTTTTCAGGTTTCAGTTTCATCAAGGAGGTGTCATTGTGTGCAGTCTTGCTTCCATATACGCTTCACCACATTCGTGGAGGTCCACGACCACACTGTGCATGAATTAAAGCTGATGGATGAATGAATTCATGACTGAGATGAGAGAATTTAAGCAGAGGTTTCGTGACTTCTTAGCAGATGTGTCTGACCTACGCATTAGCCCCACGCGCTGGCCATACCTTGCGTCCCTACCTAGGTCTGCTGCCAGCAGATTCTTATCACCTCTATGGGATACTGGATCTGTAAGTTTTCAGGAAACATTTAACATCAAAATAAACAAGGGAGCAGAATTACGGAGGCTGAACCCAGTTTGAAACTTTCTGATAAACAACTCATGGGTAAACAACAACAGCCCTCTTCTGGGGGAAAAAAGCTTGGTGAGAGGACAAACAAACGTTGTTTTTTTTTTTTTGTTTTGTTTTGTTTTTTTTTACTTCAATGCCAGAGCGGGTCGATCAAACAGATGCGGAGCGCTCTCTTCCTGCTCTGTATGTATGGCTGGCTGTTTAGCAGTATTAGGCCAAGCGCCTTAATGGAGAGAACTGCATGGTATAAAGAGAGTGTGATTAGGCGTTACTGAACCTCTGTTTTACCTCTGTTCAGGAGCAGTTATGTCCCTTGATATCTTAATGGAGTGTCCTGCGCGTGCCTGCACCCATCGTCAACACAGCGCAGGCCTCCAAGGGTGGTACAGGACTGCTCTAAAGGCAGGTAAAGACAGTGCTTCTCTGGGTCCTCCCCAGCACCTTCGGGTGTTTCTTTTTCTTCTTTGCCTTAACTAGGCTGACCCTGGAGAAAGGTCCAGTGACGGTGAGGAAAGACCCACTGACCACAGGCAAAAAGTCCTGTTGACAGTGGGAAGATTACAACTTTGGATTCTCTCTTGAGGGCACATAAGATCGTTTGGCGAAAGCTTGGCCGTGTCTTGAGTGGCACTGTCTTCATTTGTCCGTGGGCAGGGTTGTTGGGTCTGTGGGGTGTGCTCGACAGCTGGAGGGTGGTGTTTTTTTCGCCGGTGGGCTCTGCAGTCATGAAATACGGGCTGGTACACCCATGGGGATGCTACTTTAAGGCTGTTATGAGTTGCATCCTGTAGTCTGATTTACCTCAGTTCAGGAGCAGTTATGTCCCTTGATAACTTAATGGAGTGTCCTGCGTGTGCCTGTATCGTCAACACAGCGCAGGCCTCCAAGGGTGGCACAGGACTGCTCTAAAGGCAGGTGAAGACAGTGCTTCTCTGGGTCCTCCCCAGCACCTTCGGGTCTTTTCTTTTTCTTTTCATGGCTGGCTGTTAATAGCAGTATTAGGCCCAGCGCCTTAATGGAGAGAACTTCACTGCATCGGTATAAAGAGAGTGTGATTAGGCGTTATTGAACCAAGGAGAGAGCCGTCACTTACGCTGCTCGATACTCTCAATCTCCTGAAAGGCTTGGCTACTTCAGCAAGACTGTGACCAACATCCCATCAAAACAGAGAACAGTGTTCACTTGGATTGCTGGTGCAGTTCGTGCAGTGGTCACAAGCATTCGTGCGACCCCCTGCCTCAGTGTTTCTGAAACTTGGTCAGTCTTCACCTATGATGACAGGCCTTCACACGCCACTTCATGGGCCCGTGTTATTGATACATTGCCAGCACTGCCGACCAACTTCGGTTCTGAAAATCGTGTTCAGAGCCATTTCCGTGGATTACTCACTTCTGTCTCGCCAAAGCAGATTCCATTTGAAGTTCCATAACTGAAGTACTGTACGTACAAATACGCGACAGCTTACTACTCTTGTTGTTTGAAAGAATAAAAAGAAAGAGGTCAGGTTTTAGATTTTTCTTTACACTGGAAGTGAAAATTGTAAACGGTTGAATGATCAATTTGTCTCTAGCGTGTGTGTGTGTGTGTGTGTGTGTGTGTGTGTGTGTGTGTGTGTGTGTGTGTGTGTGTGTGTGTGCGTGTGAGTGTGTGCGCGCGCGCGCGCATTCGTGCATGTGTGTGTGTGTGTGTGTGTGTGTGTGTGTGTGTGTGTGTGTGTGTGTGTGTGTGTGTGTGTGTGTCTGTGTGTGTGTCTGTGTGTGTGTATTATGTATAGCAGGCAAAAAATCTATAGAACTTCACGTTGAAGATTGGAAAAAACAGACAGACAGACAGACAGATAGTTCTGACAGACAGAGCCCCTTACGGCAAAAGTCGTCTTCACACAGGGTGCCACAGGAGCAGTACGCCCAGTTTGACCCTGAGCAGTTCCGGCCTGCCTCCAGTTCTGAAAGGAAAGGGTCAGTCAGTGACTGTCATTCACACCAAGGCTGAACACAGTTCTGAAAGGTCAGTGACTGTCATTCACACCACGGCTGAACACAGTTCTGAAAGGTCAGTGACTGCCATTCACACCACGGCTGAACACAGTTCTGAAAGGAAAGGGTCAGTCAGTGACTGTCATTCACACCACGGCTGAACACAGTTCTGAAAGGTCAGTGACTGTCATTCACACCACGGCTGAACACAGTTCTGAAAGGAAAGGATCAGTCAGTGACTTGAACTGCGTGCTTCGCTGGAAAAGACGACAGTCACACAGCGACATGTTCTGTCTCATTGTGTGGGGAAGGGCCCCACCTGCCATGGCTTCATAGTGTTCTGATTGTGATGACATGGAACACGGTTGATCAACTGACAGTAATTAAAAAAAATGATCGTTTCGTGAAAGAAATTGTGTCAGCCGCAGCAGTTTGGTCAAATGCAACTGTGGACTGAACGAAATAATCATCGTCATTCAAACCAACAATGAACACATTTCTAAAACGGGAATAATTGCAGAACAATGTAATGCACGTTTCAGATTATTACCACGGTGTGCTATATCATTGACACTGACAAATAAAACGAATACATATCTGAACAGAGTGGAAAAAAAAATCGAATAATGATGTTATTTTTTATTCATTTTGTGGTAGAATGAATCACGCAATCAACGATATTTACAACAGTCATTACCCAGTCAATCAATAACATCATGTAATTTATGGCGCATAAATCAACAATATCATGTTAGCAACATTGTGGAGTATAAATCAACAATATCATGTTAGCAACATTGTGGAGTATAATCAACACAACATCATGTTAGCAACTTTGTGGAGTACACATGAATTCATTACAGATCCCATCCAGTCCTGCTTCGGGCAAGTTAAGCCATCTCAATGACTCTATGCTGTTCACTGTGTGTAGAAAATTAACCAGTGAATCGACTGATTTAGATTAAACAATGACAGTGACGTAATGCTGTTCACTTAGTAGGAAAATCAACTAATTAATCCACGAATTTAGACGTTGAGTTCATGTGGAAATTCACAAATCTATCATGCTATGTTACACTGCGCATTTTCTGATAAACCAAGACACTTATCAAAGATTTCCATTTTGTTCCCTTGTGGGAAGAGGTGAACTATCTAATCAATACTGTTACATTAATTACTTTGTGGCGAAATTAGCCAGTAAATCAATAACTTTCTAAGTTCGGTTTCTGTTCAGATTCATCGATCTACCATAAAATCTGAATCGCTGACTTCATGAGAAAAATTCAAACTATGGCTCGATATCTGCAGACGACGCAAAACAAAAGGATGGAGATTCAACTGCTCTCTGGTCGAGTATCCTGCTAGGATACAAGTCACGAACGACACAGTTGAAGACGTAACCAGAAAGGGTACTCTGTTTGATTGACTGACGGCGATGAAGACATGCACAGAACGGATTAAAGACACATGGTGGTGGGCGAGCAGACTCCAATTCAACAAGACCTGAGGAGCGCTGTGTACAGGACTGCTTTGGCACAAACAGACGAGAACGAACGCTCTCAGTTTTTGAGAAATGGTTGCTAAGCCGTTAATTCGTTAGTGCCCCATGGTGCTATCACCCCTCCCTTCTCCTTCCCCCTCCCTTCTCCTATCCTCTTTACTTTCTCATTTTCCACTGTCCCTTCTCTGCTCCTTCTTCTTCTTCTTCTTCTTCTTCTCTTCTTCTTCTCTCTCTCTCTCTCTCTCTCTCTCTCTCTCTCTCTTCTCTCTCTCTCTCTTAGTCCCTACTCAGGACGAGGACTGGATGCAAAAAAGTACGTCAGTACTTATCTATTATCCTCGTAAATAAAGAATTTCGTTTGTGTCTTGTCTTGTCTTGTCTCTGTCTCTCTCTCTCTCTCTCTCTCTCTCTCTCTCTCTCTCTCTCTCTCTCTCTCAAGAAACAGTTGCATGAACATTTTATGTCTCCGTAATTTATTTACGCGATTAAAATGATTAGAGCCCAATCATAAAGTTTTCTGTGAACCATACTTTTAATACATCGTCTAAACATATAGCCTACTCCGTTAAAATCGCTCATCCCCACTCCTACTCTGTCTACTACCCCTTTTCTCCTCCCCCTACCTACCATTCTCTCTTCCCCACCCTCCTCTGACCTCTCTCTCTGTAGTTTTTGTTTGTTTGTAAGTTTTCCTTCCGTTTCACCATCCCCCATCTCATTAGTACTTTTATGAATAGTTTGCTTTCATTGTAGAATTACATTACAATGTTGCAATGTTGAACTGTCAGTATGAATGATGATTGTTGAAATAATGCATGATAAGGACAGATTGTAAAACTAGGCTTTGGCCTAAAATCTTCATCTTTGCGTATTAAAGATCAATCAATCAATCAATCAATCAATCAATCAATCAATCAATCTCTCCCCCCCTCTCCTTACGTCTTTTTCACTAACAGTACCCGAGTGAGACGACTTGCACTCTGTGAATTACACAACAGGCTGCTGCATACGTCACAGCGGTGAAAGGTCCATTCACAACAGGCTGCTGCATACGTCACAGCGGTGAAAGGTCCATTCACAACAGGCTGCTACACACGTCACAGTGGTGAAAGGTCCATTCACAACAGGCTGCTACACACGTCACAGCGGTGAAAGGTCCATTCACAACAGGCTGCTGCACACGTCACAGCGGTGAAAGGTCCATTCACAACAGGCTTCTGCACACACACGTCACAGCGGTGAAAGGTCCATTCACAACAGGCTGCTACACACTTTACTCACAGCGGTGAAAGGTCCATTCACAACAGGCTGCTACACACGTAACACAGCGGTGAAAGGTCCATTCTCACAACAGGCTGCTACACACGTCACAGCGATGAAAGGTCCATTCACAACAGGCTGCTACACACGTCACAGCGGTGAAAGGTCCATTCCAGACATATGTAGCTTTCCGAGACTTTACTCTCAGTTCTTTTGTGTTGTGACAGAAGATCACTTACATACTCAAAACGCTCCTACACACGTTATGTGCTTTGGGCTCTCACGAGGTACAGCACTCTACAAATATCCTTTTACATTGCATTGCATTACATTACACGTGACGTAATGTTCTAATGCAAAGTGCATGACACTTCATCGTGTTTGATGAAATGGGCACTGCGTTCGTACAGATCTTGATGAAATATGCACTGCGTTCCTACGGATCCTGATGAAATGTGCACTGCGCAATGCGTTGCTACAGATCTTGACGAAATGCGCACTGTGTTCCTACAGATCTTGATGAAATGGCACTGTGCACTGCGTTCCTACAGATCTTGATGAAATGGGCACTGCGTTCTACAGATCTTGATGAAATGCGCACTGTGTTCCTACAGATCTTGATGAAATGCGCACTGTGTTCCTACAGATCTTGATGAAATGCGCACTGTGTTCCTACAGATCTTGATGAAATGGGCACTGCGTTCCTACAGATCTTGATGAAAGGGGCACTGCGTTCCTACAGATCTTGTACCCATCTGTTTACGACTTTCATGCCGCTTCATCTACCTGATTCATCATAACGATTAACTCATGGAGCCTTACTTAGCTTTGTTTTTGGCAAAATGTATTTTCATGTGGTCTACCTAGTTTTTAACGTAGGAATACCTTCATTTCCATCCCCATCTGTGGTGAAAAAGGTATTTAAGGGTCGGGGAACTAGCTGACTGTTACATTAATCACAGATGATATCGTTTAATGTGTCTCTGATCAGTCTACAAAGCAAGTGAAGTGATAACAATTTCTGAGAAAATGTCACTTTCTAACATTAAAAATACTGCTGAAAAATCAGTTACAGGTCGGGCCCCTACTATTTGGTGACATCTCACAGGGGGTGTAGTTTGAGAGAAAATGAATTGAAAGAAAAGTTTGAAGATTGTGAGAGGCTGTCGTTTAGTGTCGAGCTTGTCTTGTTTGATGGATTAGAGAAAACACAAAAAAATACTTACTACATATGTACAAGTCACAGACGGTTCCGAGCCCACAGGCGTTAGCATCGTCAACGCAGTTACCGCCAACTTCCACTTCTGCAACGCACCACAAGGACAACCAAGTGAAGACTACTCCTGATTCCTTTGAAGATATAAAATGAAATAAAGTAGCATGGCACATATCTTACAGACAAAGCAGCGGATAGGGGCTCCATTGGCTGTCGTTCTCTCAGCACAGTCTATGTTTGCTTCATTACTTACCACAAGCACCGCGACCTAAACGAACTAAAGAAATCACATGTTGCGTTCAACTGGGCATCTTCAGAGTTGTGACATAACTTATTTTCTGTAAAGAATATAAAGAGACGGATCCGATAATTCCAAGAATATTGAAGTTTCAAGATTTACATACGTAAGCGCATGCTACTAAGCACACGCCAGTCTACACACACAGACATAACACAACACACAGGCACGCACACACACACACACGCACACACGCACGCACGCACACACACGCGCACGCACGCGCGCGCACGCACACACACACACACACACACACACACACACTTTCACATTTTCAATTTGTGTTTGTCTAGTTCTTATTTCGCTATTCCATGTTGATCATTTTGTACTGAATCAAAATCAGCTTGCTGTCCAAAAAATCACCCATTGATGCGGCTAAATGAGCAACGATACTGCGTTGGAAGTTCCATCCTTGACGCATTATATAATGTCCAAAGTACTGGGTAGAATTTGGCCTGGTTCTCTCTCTTAGCAGCATGTACTGGAACGAGCTGACTGACTAATACCTACCTAAACACACTGCATCTGAAAAGCTCATTTCTCGTCTTTCCTTGTCATCCTTCAGGTTAAATGAATTCTTGCAAACTCGGGCACACTTTCTAAGAAGAAATCCGAAATTCTGTTTCGTTCAACAAACATTGAATATACAGTTTAAAGTCATGTCTAAATACCTGGAATACCTGAAATACAATATATATATATATATATATATATATATATATATATATATATGTATGTGTGTGTGTGTGTGTGTGTGTGTGTGTGTGTGTGTGTGTGTGTGTGTGTAATATGTAGATAGATTGATAGATAGGTAGATAGATACACCCACGCGTTTGCACACGCACGCACATCGCGCACACACACACACACACACACACACACACACACACACACACACACACACACACACACATAGACGCAAAACTCAGCAACAGGCTAGGAGTAAGAAGCATTGAAAAGACGAGTATGTACGGATCCTTTGAAAATGAGAGGATGGTCAACTCCACAGAAGCGGTCCAGCCGAAGAAAATGCGCTTTTGTCCAAAGACTTTTTAAAAGTGTGGCTCAGCTGGCTGGACGGACCTCCAGGGAGAGAGTTTGACGGCAGAAGGTCTTCAAAGACAACGTGTTTCGCCCTGAGCACCTTACACACCACGGGAGCAGGCCGCATCCAGTTCATGACTCCTATATGCCATCATGTAGTCAGACATACGTTTGGCTGGACAAGAAACGCGGAATGGATGGGCGTTGGTAAGGTGTGCCCGTCGTGGTGGATGTCTTCCCCTAACAGCGTGCTCAAGGTGGGGATATTTCAACCTTATGACGTATACTTTGGCTCCCACTCCATCAGATCCAGGTCGGACCTCTTCTCAGCTGCCATTGTCTCTGGAGCTCCAGGTCTTCTTCTTCCTAGAATCCCAGAGCTGTTTGATAAGGCCATTGACTGGTCAGCCGATAGAATTCCAGAGCTGTTTGATAAGATCATTGACTGGTCAGCCGATAAATTCCCTGGCTCCAACCCCATGGTGAGGACGTTGGCTCGGCCACCAGATTCCCTCCAGGGCTGGCTAGACTGGCATGCTGCTCAGCCTTATGTATGTCAGAACGGAGTTCTGTTGTCATGTGGCGCAGTGACATCACCTTATCCCCCCCCCTCCCCCCGCCTATTTGAGCAGGTTTGAATTTGTGGGGGGGGGGAGGAATTGGACACATGTACATTCTTTCAAAGTGAGATTTCTTTGGTGGCCTCGCTGGATTCTCTTGGCATCCTCTTCATTCTTCAGCTCCACTATTACCATGTGTCTCATCGCTTTCCCTTGGACTTTTAGACTGCCACTGCTTACTGTAGAGCCCAGCCCCTGTCCGTTGCTTTGGTTATTTTCCCTTGACACTGTGTGATTTTTCCTTTCGCACATCCTTCCCGTTCTCTGCCAGTCTGGGGCTGGGCTGATCCCACAACGTCGTCTTCTGAGTCCTCAAGCACAGTGAGTACTCTTGCTTTCTCCACTTTTGTGCACCCCTCAACAATGGATTCCAGTGGGTAGCGTCAGCCTTGCTTGCTGACAGTAGAGCACGACGTCATCGAGACCAGGTGGGACAGACAGCCACTGCCGGGCGCACTTGACTTTAGCCTCCATTGATTCCACAGCGCTAGTGCCCATATCGTAGTGAATCAGCAGACGCCGGAGAGAGTTTTGGAATCAGCTTACTGCAGACACCAGGCCAGACCTTGTGTGTGTGTGTGTGTGTGTGTGTGTGTGTGTGTGTGTGTGTGTGTGTGTGTGTTTATCTGTCTGTCTGTCTGTCTGTCTGTCTGTCTGTCTGTCTGTCTGTCTGTCTGTCTGTGTGTGTGCGCGCGCGGACGCGAGTGTACGTTGTGCGTGGGAGAGACGAGGTGAGTAAGGGCGTGTGAGAGGAGGGGGGGGGGGAGAGGTGCTGTCTGAAGGCCTTAAAATTTCGAAAAGAGACAAACTGAGAGAGAGAGAGAGAGAGAGAGAGAGAGAGAGAGAGAGAGAGAGAGAGGAGGAGGAGGGAGGAGGAGGAGGAGGAGGAGGAGGAGGAGGAGGAGGAGGGGAGGGAGAGTGAGGGCACTCACTGCAGAAGTTGTCATGACACACCAGACCCTCCTTGCACAACGAAGCATTTTGCGCGCAGTTGCCATCCACGTCCAGTTCTGAAAAAAGAAAAGGCATCAGTACATCAATAAGTAAAT
>JADBJO010001419.1:237500-240000 GCA_016801955.1 Conus betulinus
GTCATTGTAACTGATCCCCTCAATTCATCTTTGATGAAATATGTATTAGGTAGTACGCCAAGATAAGTGTTGCCTTGCTGGGCTGCAGGTCAGAAAAGTACTTTTGAATTCGGTAGCTCTTGCATGTTACCCTTTGTGGACCGTAGATGGAAATATCCCAGTGAATACACATCCGTCTCGACTTGCCTATACTCTCCCATCTCTCGCATCTCCCTCGCCCTAGTGTGTGGCGCTTCTTCGTCCTCTCTCCCCCCATACTCCTCTCTCTTCGTCTCTCACCTTCTCTCTCTCTCTCTCTCTCATCTCTGTCTCTGGTCTCTCTCTCTCTCTCTCCGCCTCTCCCCCACTGTCTCTCTCCTCTCCCGTCTGTCTGTCTGTGTTTGTCGCATCCTCCTCCTCTCTCTCCTCCTCTCTCTCCCTCTCCCTCTTGTCTCTCTCTCTCCTCTCTCCGTCCTACTCTGTGTGGTCTCTCTCCTCTCTCTCCTTCTCTCCTCTCTCCTGGGTGTATCTCTTCTCCTCTCACTCTTCCTCACCATTCCCCTCTGTGTCTCTCTCCTTTATCTCCTCTCTCTTCCTCCTCCTCCTCCCTGCCTCTCGCTAGCCTCACATCCTCTCTCCTCCAGATCCCTTCTCTCCCCCCTCACCGTCTCCTCTCCCCCCCCTCACTACTCTCTCCTGTCTCTTTCGCCCTCATCCTCTCTCTCCCTCTCCTCTGTCCCCCTCCTCTATGTGTCTCCTCCTCCTCTCCCATGTCTCTTTCTATCGCCCATCCTTCTCCCCTCCTGCGTTGTTCTTGTTGCTCTCCAACTCCCTCTCCCTCTCCCCTCGCAACTTCTTTGGGTGGGTGGGGCTCTCTCCCCTCCCCTCCCCCTCGTACATCTTCCCCCCTCTCCTCTTCCTCTCTCCACAGTCCCTCTCTCCCCTGTCTCCTCCTCCCCCTCTCTCTGTCCTCCTCCTCCCCTTCTAAACTCACACGGGTAAGCATCCTTATTCTGTGTTGCGTGTGTGTGTGTGTGTGCGGACCTCTCCTCCGTGTGTGTTGTGTGTGCTCCTCTCCTCTCCCTGTGTGTGCCCCTCGCTGTCCCCGTCCTCTCTCTCTCTCTCTCCGTCCTCTCCTCTCTGCTTCTCTCGTCCCGCCCTACTCTCTCCTCCTCCCTCCCTCTCCTGTCTCTCTCTCTCTCTCCCCCCTCTCTCCTCTCCGTCGATACCTCTCTCCTCTCACTCTCATCCTCCTCCCCCCCCCGTCACGGCACACCTCCCCTCCCTCTCCCCCCCTCCCCCCCCCGCTCCTCTCCTCCGCTCTCCCCCCCTTCTTCTCCCCTCCCCTCCTCGTTCCCCTGATCACAACGTCTCCCTCCTCCCTCCTCTCCACTCCATCTCCCCTCCTCTCTCTCTCTCTCTCCTGTCCCTCTCCCTCCCTCTCTTCTCTCCTCGCTCTTCCGCGCCAGACAACTTTTCTCTTCTGTCCTCTTCTTCCCCTCTCGTCCCCCTTCTCTCCTCCTCTCCTCTCTTTCTCTCTCCCCTCCCCCACACGTTCGGTCTCTCTCTCATCTCTCTCTCTCTCGGTCTCTCTAGCCTCTTCTCTCTCTCTCTCCTCTCGTTCTCTCTTCTCCTCTCGCCTCTCCCTCCTCCTCTCGTCCCCTCGCCCCCCTCTGCTGTCCCTCTCTCTCCCTCCCCTCTCTCCCCCTCCTCCTCGCTCTCGCCTCCCTCTCTCCTCCCCTCTCTCTCTCGCTCACTCCTCCCTCTTCTCTGGGTCTCTCTCTCTCCTCTCTGTCCTCCTCCTCCCTCACCCTCCTCCCCTCCCCTCTCCTCTCTCTCTCCCCCCCTCTCTCCTCTCCCTCCTCCTCCCTCCTCCCCGCTGCCCTGTCGCTCCTCGTCTCTCTCTCCGGTTTCTTGGTCTCTCTCTCTTTCGTCCTCTCTCTCACTCCCGCTGTCTCTCCTCTCCCCCCCTCTTTCCTCTCCCTCCCCTCTCTCTCTCTCCCCTTCTCATCTCCTCTCCTGTCGCGACTCCTGTGAGTCCTCTCCTCTCTCTCTCTCCTCTCGCTCCTCCCCTCTCCTCTCCTCTCCCTTCTCTCTCATTCTCTGGGCTTGTTGTCATCCTTCTATGCGTTGTTCTTGTTGCTCTCCAACTCCCTCCCATCCTCGCACTGCAGTGTGTCGTATCACACGGGTAACTTATTCTCTGTGTGGGTAAGTGTGTGTATGTGTGTGTGTGTGTGTGTGTGTGCGTGTGTGTGTGTGTGTGTGTGTGTGTGTGTTGTGGTGTGTGTGTGTATACTCACGGCACACGTTCTGATCACACGCAGCGCCAGACACACACGGGTCAGCCAGAAGGTTGTTTGCAGCTGCTTCCTACTTCCGACTCTGTTGAGGACAACATGTAAATAACAACAATAATACTGATTATAATAATAATGATAACGGCACCATAATAATAATGATAATAACAATGATAATAATGATAATGATGATAATGTGATGATAACAATAATAATAATAA
>JADBJO010001419.1:245000-285000 GCA_016801955.1 Conus betulinus
ACAGAATAACTGCCAAACGAAAGATCAAGCGACGTACAAAACAATTTGCAATTGGTTTGTTCTTTCCGTCTGGCAGCGCAGCAACTCTGCTTTTACTCCAAAATATGGAGTACCAGATTTCTGTGTTGTGTCATAAGTTTCTTTCTAGTTTAAGAAGACCACTAGCAATGACATGTCGTTTATTAATCGATGAAGCTTTGCGGATGGAGGTTTTTAAGACTGGCTAAAATGGTGGAATTTGTAATGGTACTTGCCGAAACCGCGCTGGTCTTTGGGCACCGGTTTCAAGCTTCCATGGCTGCCGAGAGTACTTTTTCTCATGAATTAACGAAGGCAGCTAGCACAGTTAATGGGCGACAGTTAGTATCGGTGATTGGTCAAGTCTTCTCCGGGTTTTTTGAGTCTGAGGGCGTAGAATTGTCCGTCAGGAAAACAGAAAGCACTCTGTAGTCCAGATGAGATGGTACACTTTTAAAGGAGAGCGACCACTGCTTTCTGGGAGAGGTTTCACAAGCTGGTAATGGACGTCATCGAAGCCAGGAGTAGAATCGCTACAGGTCTATAGAGCTGGTTTCAATTCAGGAAGTGAACAGGACCTATAACAGCCTTCTGTATTTTCAGAGGAAAAGTTACATGGTGGATTGGGGGGGGAGGGGGGTAATTCTTTGACTTGTTTGTTTTCTATGCAGATTCACCACTGGAAGATAAGGTGTTTAATCTCGCCAGTGGTCTGGCACCAGCTTGTTTGTCTGTCATCAGGGGGTCTGGTACTTTCAGGCGATGGATGGAAGGGTTGGCGATTTTTCCCCCTCCAGTTTCGAGGTAGTTTTCCATTCTTCGTTCCTAGTCGTTTTGTTCTCTCCACTTAGACCGGAAATCTCCCCGAGACTGACGCTGGCTCATGTTGTAAACACGTTGTAATTCAGCCCACAAAGTTTGATGGATTATTGTATATTTCACTGCAAAGGATACATCGTTATAGTGATAATAACTGAAAATCTGACAGCAAAGTACACTTCATGCGTTAGAAGGAACTATGTAGGACACATGGCTATAATGGTGATACCTGAAAATCTGACTACAGAGGATACGTGATGATAACTGGGCGGATGACATGTATCTTATTACGAAGGAGGCATAGATACTGTGATGGTTACTGAAACTCTGATCGCAGAGAACGCGTTATGGTGATGAAAGCTGAACATCTGATGGGAAAGGACAGGTCGTAATTGCAAGGGTGACTACGCAGGTCGATGCAAGCTGCACATCGTTATTCTGAACTCACCACTAACAAAAAGGTCACGTCGTATACTTACTGCAAACGCTGGCAGTGTCACAGGCCGTTGAAGACACGCAAAAGTTCTCGTTACCTCCACTGCAGTCCTGACCCAGCACGATTTCCTGATACCACACACACACACACACACACACACACACACACACACACACACACACACACACACACACACACACATAACACACACACACACACACACACACATAACATAACATACTATTTATTAATAGGCAGATGGGTGAATTTTATATGTTACACTCAGAAATTTACTGACAGCATTTTGTAATGCCAAATTCTTCTCGTGTGTTCCCTGACCAAATGTGACAACATTGTAAAGAACAGACAAAGAAGACAAATCAAACGCCCACACGACACAAACTTCACACATAATGATGAACACTTTATCGATTCCATATTATCTGCTATAGGAAATTAGTGTATATCATGTATACTTCCCATACTTGTATTGATGATTTCATTATCTTCCGAAACATATTAAATCAATATGTTTACACCACAATCAATAAGAGTACTCGTTTACACAATTCAATTAAATGGAAATGTATCTTAATTAACTACTTTTTTTAGTGATATGAATTTACGAAAGGTGTTACATGTCTTATATAAAAAAAAAAAAGTAACGAAATAACGGATGAAAGAAGAAAAACATCAATATTTATAACCCTCTCGCGTCCACCGCACCCCCTCCCCCTCCCCCCAAAAACGTCTACGGCTATTGTTATTTTCTCCGCAAACCAAGTCAGCGTCGTGGTTGAAATGTACTAACAGAATCTGAAAAACACCACACGGTGATCAGTCTATTGGAATTAGTCGTACACATTATATGACTGCCTAGAATGATAAGCAGCATGCAGAATGTTGTCTACTCTGTACATAATGTGCTACAGGATATTTTCTTTCACAAAATCTTAGTATGACATTTCCATTGAATATATATATATATATATATCTTTTCTGTAATGTTGTATTGGATATGTATTTTGATTCCCTCAGAAAGGCCGGTAAACTTGGCTTTAGATAATGCATTTTACATTTATGAATGTAAAGTGGCCCACCAGGACCAGGAGAAAAGTCATCAGCTGTGCACGGCAGCCACACATTTATCGTAGCCCAGTCTCTTTCAACCGATCAAGGCAGTAAAATCAGAATAATTTTCATATCTAATTCAAGTTATAACCTCTGTCTTTGGAGAAAAAAAAAAACGTTACATAAAAGTCTTGATTTTTTTAAATCTCATTATATTTGTTGCTGATGCTGGTAGAAAACCATCTTTAACATATATAGGCTGTGAACTTCGCTCCACCATCAAAGCTGACAGAGCGAGAGATGCTGATAATGAACTGACAGGTTTTAACAAGGCGCAGATTGCTTTCATAACTGTTCCAGCTGTCGCCCTTGAGAAGAGCCTTAAAGTCAGTGTGCTCACAGCCAGAATCTTTCGCAAAGAGCAACCGAAGATGCCCAGAAAGCCTAATAATAATAATAATAATGATGATGTTTGGATTTTTGTGTGGCGCAATTCTTAGGATCAACTCATTGCGCTCAACACACCCTAAAACACTCGCACTGACATGTGTGTTTTCACACACACACACACACACACACACACACACAAACAATACGGTTTTGAATGCAGTACATAAAAAGTCAGGTCAGAATAATAGACACAGCATTTAGATATATATGGTTGAAGAAGGCTTTCCTAAAAAAGTATTTTTTTTAACTCTGACTTGAATTTAGATAATGTGGGCAGGTCACGTAAGCTGTCAGGAAGAGAATTCCAAAGAGTGGGCGCACTAAAGCTAAATGCTCTCTCACCGACTGTCTTTAACGAGCGCCTAGGAATTTTCAGAAGTTTTTTGAGAAGATGAGCGAAGAGACCGAGAAGTTTGATAGGTGGACAGAGAAGCAGAAAGATACTGTGGGAGTGTCCCATCAAAGTAACGATAGGCAAAAAACTGCGATTTTGAACTGCCATCGATATTTGATGGGAAGCCAGTGGAGTTCACGCAACAAAGGTGTAATATGCTCATTTTTACGCTTTTTTTGAGAACAAGCCGAGCTGCACTGCACTGTTTTGCACCCTTGTAATCGTGCAAACTGTTCTGAAGGAAGTCCTGCTAACACAGAGTTACAGTAGTCTAGTCGGGACATTACCATGGCGGTGATGAGTCTGACTGTTGCCTGTGTGGAGAGGTAAGACCGGATAGAAGTAATACGTCGCAATTCCAGGAAGCATGCACGACAAACAATAGATATTTGGTTCTGCATAGAGAGCGTTTGATCAATGCTGACACCTAAATATTTCACTGACTCTTTGAAAGGTAAAACAACACCATCAATTTCTGCCGACTCAGCTTTGACCATCTTGACCCGACAGGAGGTACCAACAGCCATGATCTCTCGGTTTTGTCACTATTCAGCTTGAGTTTTGTTGCTGGTTATCCAGACTTTTACATCCCTAAAAACATGCGGTAATATCTGATTGAGCACCTTGAAAATCGCTGGTAGTTGCGCTCTTAGAGAGTCAGTGTCATCTGCGAATTGTGAAAGTCACAACCATGGGCAGAAATAACGTCCGGTAAGGGCTGAGAATAAAGGGTAAAAAGAACTGGTCCAAGGACAGAGCCCTGGGGAACACCATACAGAAGAGGAGAAGGGGATGATTCAGCACCATTAACGATTACCGTCTGTCTCCTGTCAGAAAGGTATGATGGAACCATTTGAGAACCATGTCGTCAAATCCAAAAGTAACCTTGAGTCTCTTGAGTAGGATAGACTGGTCAAGAGTATCAAAAGCAGCACTGAGGTCAAGCAATGCTATCACATGTTCTAACTGCCTTGAACAGGGACACCACGCACCGGACATTGTCACAAGCATGCCGAGTCACAAGCGTGGAGATTCTGCTTGCATGTCTTCTCTGTTGCAGTGACAGTGTGTTCGCTTTTTCCCTTGTTCCTACAATATTGACTTGGGTGTTTCCCATGTGCTTTGTTTCTTCCCTTGTCCCCAAAAAGGTTGGTGGGGAAAAAACATGTACAATATGCTTATATCATTACCCCGGAAAATGAAATTTTGTTTGTCTCTCTCTCTCTCTCTCTCTCTCTCTCTCTCTCTCTCTCTCTCTCTCTCTCTCTCTCTCTCTCTCTCTCTTTCACCGTCCTTTATATTCATTTCTGTCTGTTTTATTATGAATATATCATTGTAAATGCTGGACTACGCCATTCGTCGAATTTTGTTAACTTACTTTCAATTGGGTGAAAGAGTCTTCATGTGTGGTTCAGGCTTGCTAACCTCGGCTGCCAGTGTTCACAAACTCTTAACACACTCATCGTGAGAAAAGTCACCTACTGAAGGAGCAACACAACGACATACAATCAATGACCTCTTGGCTACAATGCTGGCACCGTTTCAAAGGTAGGTCAGGCTTGGCTAAGCTGCGAATGCCAACCATTCCGCTTCCGTTCTGTGTGGTGTTGGTATTTTGGCTTCAACTAAGGGACGGGCGGTGGGGGAGTGAGGCTTATCAATACTGCCAGGACGTAGCAGAGCAGGGCGAAGAGACACAATGGTCACTCACACAAGTTTTAAATGATGCAGTACATCTTTCAAACACACACACACACACACACACACACACACACACACACACACACACACACACACACACACTCGCGCACGCTCAACAGATTCATTTTGTCTGTTTTATTAAACACTCAACACTTAACAGATTCTCTCACATGCATTTTGTTTTTTGGTCTAATGTCACTTGAGGGTAAAGAGACGTTGAATTAAAGTACTACACTCACTCGCGCGCGTTGTGACTTACTGCCCATTATGCCCGGTGGCATGTAGGGCACAACAAAGGTCCTCCATTTCTCGTCTGTTCTGGGCCAACCTCTGGATGTACCCCATGTGTGGTTCAGGGTCTTCAGCTCTCCCTCTACAGTTCGCCGCCAGGTGTTTTTGGGTCTCCCCCTCTTCCTCCTTCCTTCAGGCGTCCAATGGAGGGCGACACGAGTGATGTTGTCTGGCTCTTTCCTAAGTATGTGCCCTATCCACCTCCATCGCTTTTTCCTGAGAATTGTTTTCATGCTTTCTTGATGGCATTGGGAGAGTAGTTCTTCATTTGAGATGGTGTGTTTGGCCAGAAAATTCTTAATATTCTTCTAAGGTTCTTTGTGTGGAAGACTGATAGCTTATTTAGGTCACTCTCTGTCATTCTCCAGCATTCTGAGCCATACAGAAGGGTAGAAATAATGCAGCTCTGATATAGTTTGAGCTTGGTTTTGATGCTGTATTGTTGGGACCTCCATACATTGTTTAGCATTCTGAAAGCATTTTTCCACTTCACGTACACCACACATTTTCCCCATGTTCTCTTCGATCTTCAGTTCCATCAAAAAGAAGCTAAAGAAAGCAAGAACGAATATAGCAATGACGCATGACTAATACCAGGTGGTTTGATGGATTGTGAAATACACGATTGTATAGGTAGAGAGGGGGGGAGGGGACAAAAGATGAGCGTGAGTAAGAGAGAGAGAGAGAGAGAGAGAGAGAGAGATGGGGGGGGTGTAAGCAAATAAAGACAACATTATTATTGATAGTAATCCTAATTTAGATTTGCTTCTGGTTGTTCTTGTTCTTGCTCTTGTGATTGTCGTTGGTTTCAAGGAGGGGGGAGGAGGGGGGGGGTATCCAGCATGGGGAATGTCTAGCAGGGTGGGGGAGGAGAAGCAGGGGAGATATCGAGCAAGGAAAATGTTGTGCGGGAGCAGTATGCAGAAGCAGAATTGAGCAGAGGGGAGGGAGGGGGGCGTGAATCTGTCATCTTTGGGCTTAGTTTCAAGCTGCTGTCAGCACTCAGCAGACGACCTCACAGAATCATTGCCCGAGAAGACCGACAGAGCGAGTGCCGAACAGGGCATGCCATAAGCAGGGGGACCATTGAGCGGGGGGAGTATCAAGCAGCGACAAGGCCGCTGACTATCGAATGTCGACCGGGAAAAAAAATCGAGGGGGGGGGGGGGGGGGGGGAGGGGGGGGGACTGAGCGGAGGGAGCGTGAACACGCTCATGTTTCGGATAAGAATTCGTGATCAGATGTATGCCTGTACCAGGAATGTTTCAGTGTTGTTGGGATGAGAATCGAACTCTTTTACTTTATACAATTAACATTAACAGAGTGACTCACAAGAGCTACCTCTAGTCGTTCATTGATTTACATCTCGACTGAAAACCGGCTGAATCTGCTATAGAACCTGAAATGTTCACCTATCACCTATCACCTTACCTATCACCTATCCCGGACTGTTGGGGCGCCACAGAAGACTTCGCAACCAGCTTCCTCCACTCCACCCGATCCTCAGACGCTCTTAGGCAGTAGCTGTGTGTGAGGCCAGTCCATGCACTGACGTTGTCCTCCTATCTCTTTCTCTCGGACTTCCTTTCCTTCTGCCTCCTCGCAATGTTCCTTGGAAAATGGTTTAAGCAAGTCCTGTTGATCTTAATACATGACCATACCGTCTCAGTTTCCTCCTCTTCACCATGATACACCATGGACAACAGGTCTTCGTATGGTCCAATGGCTTGCATATTCTGGTCTGGACTTTCAAGTTGGTAATGTGGTCTTTGTATGACATGCCAAGGATCTTGCAGAAAGCATACCACCTCCAATGCCTGAATCTTTGTCTCAAGTTCAGCTGTCAGATTCTACGTCTCACAGGCACACAGAAAACATGGCAATGACAAGGAATCGCATCAGTCTGATCTTGGAACTGATTCTGATGTTTCTGTCATTCCTGAAGGTCTTAGACCGGCTAGTACTGCTGTCGTTTGCGCAACTCTGGAGAGGACTTCAGGTTTTGTTTCCTCATTTGAAACAATTGCCTGCGGTATTTGAAGCTCTGAACTATCTCTAGTTTGTCGCCCTTGATAGCAATGTTAGCGCTGATGCTGTTGGTGTTGGTCATAAGTATCGACTTTTCGGCGCTGATCTCCATGCGGAATGCAGCAGAACATTTGTCAAGGTGCTCTGCGAGGTTGGCTAGATCCTGCTCTTCTCCTGCTAGCCCATCGATGTCATCAGCAAAACGTAGATTTGTAACAATCCTGCCACCGATGCTTATTGAGCTTTGCTATCCCTCCATTGCGCCAGTCATAATCCTGTCCAGGTAACTGTTGAAAAAAGTGTTTGAGAGTAAACAGCATTGCCTCACTCCTAGAGTTGTCTGAAACATTCTCCTATGGTGCCATTGAGGAGGACAGTGCTGTGACCCTATCGTAGAGGCATTCTGTGGTCCTCATCAGGTTGGGTTGATGTTGTACTGTCTCATGGTCGCCCATAAGGCTGCATGCCACACCCTGTCGAAATCGGTTTTGAAATCCACAAAAAATGTGGTACAGGAGCTGCTGGTCCTGGTAATATTTCTCACATGTTATCCTCAAGTTAAACATCCGTTCGGTAGTACTGTGGCCTGCTCTAAACCCTGCCTGTTCTTCTGCTGGTGGTTTCAGTCTGTTCAAGAGGATATTCGGCGTCACTTTGTTTTGGTGACTGATCACAGCGAGCGATGATTCGGTAATTTTGGTGAAGTTGCAAATTATCTTTCTTGGGGAGAGTGGTGATCAGCAATTCGGTCCATGGTGCTAGCCACTCACTAGTTTGCCAGATTGTTTTAAATGACTGTGAGTGCACTGATCCTGGCAGCTTCTCCATTCTTCACTAGCTTTGCTGGTGCATTGTCCATCCACGCTGGTTTTCTCAGCTTCAGGGACTTCACTGCTGTCTATTTCTTCACGCACTATTGAGACGTTGTCACTGTCTGTTACTATTTCTTCACGCACTATTGACACGTTCTCACTGTCTGTTACTATTTTTTCACACACTATTGAGACGTTGTCACTGCCTGTTACTATTTCTTCACACGTTGTTACGTTGTGTCTGTTACTATTTTCTTCACACACTATTGAGACGTTGTCACTGCCTGTTACTAACGTTCAGGACTTGTGGGTCTCTTGTTGCAATGAAGCTGTTGCAGAAGTTCCCGCATGGGCCCTTCCGGTTCTTTTAAGTGTTCTGTTCAGCGGCTGGAGAATGGCCTTGTTTTCTGTGAGGCACTCCCTGACTTGTCCTGTGTGGTGGAAAAGCGTCCTTACTTAGAGGTTGTCAGGTCTGTTACAGGATGGTATGCTTTCCTGCTGTTGTTCCTCTGTAGGTTGTCCTCAATGTCTTGGCACTGCTCCCCTATCAGTCTGTCTTTCATATGTTCCTTTATCTCCCTGCTAACTGTTCTGTACTGTTTTGCTCCATCTGTTCCATTTTTTTCAGGTCTCTCCTCTTGTTGCACAAATCGCGAATGTCTGCTGTGACCCAATGCTGCTACACAGGTTGTCAGGTTTGCGGAGGATCTCACTGTCAGTTTTGGTCACCGCAGGCTGAAGGTGTTTACAATGTGTTGATGTCTGTATCATCTTCCACGTCAAGGTTGGAGAGTGCTACAAATTTCTCGCCTATCATGGCCTGAAGGCCTCAGTACTCAGGGTCCTTCAGCTTTTCAAGGTCAAACTTGAGCTGTGTGTGCTTCTGATTGTCTTCAGACTAGTTGGAAAGTCATCATCAGCAAGTCATGGTCACTTGACATCAGCTTCCGGGAAGATACGTGTCTTCGCGATGTTCACATTTAACTGAGACATCTCTTGACCATGATATAATTAATCTGGTTGTGGCAGTGTCCATTTTGGGCTGTGCCAAGTCCATCCTTTTGATACTTTGTGGTGTCCAAAAGTGCTAGCCATTATGAGGTTGATGAAACTAGCAACTGTAGTAGTCGGAGGCCTCTGTCATTCGTCTCGCTGTTGCAGAAGTTCCCCGCATGGGTCCTTCCGGTTCTTTTAAGTACTTGGAAACTTGATCTGCGACTCCCTGTAATTGTTCATAGAAGTTTTCTACATTATAATCACTGTACTATGAAGTTGGGGCGTAGCTTGTATGATGGTGACATTAATTTAAAGGGGGCTGCCCTGAGTCGTGTAGTGATGAGCCTGCTTGAAACTGGCTGGCACCCCTAACAGCGTTAACAGTGTCTTTGTGAACGAGGAAACTTTCACCATGCTTATGTCTGTCCTCTCTTCCACTGAAGTACAACTTGTGGGCTTCGCGAGTGCTTGTTTATCCACAGTTCTTCCATAGTACTTCGCAAAGACCTAGGTGTTCCAAGCAGTATCTTTCCATTCCATGCGTGAGACCCTTCAATCTTCCTGCTTGTTCCAGTGTTCTCACATTCCATGTGCAATGACAATCTTATTTCTGGCACGAATTCTGTTTCTTGGCGTACCAGTCGCATACTTTCCACCTCCGCCCTGGTATCCAGCGGAAGGCGTTGTCCTTGGTGACACCAACAACGACTGATCCAGCATGAGCTGAGAGTGGGTTTTTTTGATCTTCTTGTGGCCTGTCTTGGGCAGCTGTCACCTCGAGGAGCACATCCCTCTCCAGGTTTGACCACAGCCCATGTCCTCCAACTCGGTAGCGCGCCCTAATCGCGGATACGTAGCTATTAGGCTGGGTGGTAGCCCTTCTGCCCTGGCCATTGACTCAGGTGTAAGGGGCTCTGGATAGAGCTAGTACCTTTGATGTCTGGTGAATCTCCACAACTGTTTGCTCTCCATCGGTATCTCTGCAGTTGCAGATCTGATTTATTAAACCTTGGTGTCAGACTCGCACGGAAAATGTTGGTAAGTAAAATCTAAATCTTACGACCGCCAAAGGCTTTTTCTGTCAAACTTGAAGAGTGGCCATAGTGGCTGTTAACCTTTCTGTTCTATCAGACGGCCTCCAGGCTATCGACTTGGTAAGGTGTCGCCGAAGAATTTTGCTGTACACCATGGGTAAAGAATCCGGGAAAATGTTTAAAGCCCACACTCCCGAACCCATACGGAAGGGGATGTAGAATTTGGAGAACAAGAACCGATTTTGATACCATGGTTAGAGAAAGATGATGAATATTCTGTGTGGAAAAACGTTATCCACGAGCAATCTCAGTTTCTGGAAAAAAAAAAAAACAGGTTAAAGCAGAGACAGCTGAAAAGTTTAACTGAAGACTTCGTGCATTAGTATCTCCATGTGAACACGCATGGCCTGAAGATCAAATCCGAGGCAGACTAATGGCAGGACAAATAGACGGCCGTCTGATCGAAAACTACAATTCACTCCCTAACCTGATCTTGGCAAACGCGTTTTAAGATGGTTTGTCAACATGAGCAAATTTAACATCAACAGCAAGAAAAAGAATAAGCTGCAAAACACATCCGAGTGGCTTCTTAATAGAAGAGAACGTTATGGTCGAAGAAGCTAAGGACCAGAAGCAGAGGCAGAAGTGTGTCTACATATACCGGAATGACTTGTGGATGGTGTGAACACAAACATAGTGAAGACATGAGCAGTAGTGGTCAGAAGTACCGAAAATTTTATCTGAAAGACATTGCAAAGTTGTGCAGAGGAATCCGTGAAGTGGTCAAGCTGGAGGCAAATGATGATGTTTTCATCTTAGACCCGCCATTCTGGATACAGCAGAACCGTGGACTGTGAAGAAAACAAGAAAGCAGAGAAGAACGTGCGTTTCAAGATTGATTCTAGAGCCGATGTAACTGTCATTAACAGGAGGAACATATTAATGCTTCCCACATAAACCAACACATCGTGAAAAGAGAATACATTAACATTACCATACGGCATAGTTACTACCAGAAATGAATTGTCTGCAGTCACACAAGTCATTGTAAGATCATTTTCAGCGTGACTGACGTGAGAAGCAGAGCAGGCAACAATCTGCTAATAACGACCTGGGGATCTGCACAAATTGTTGATGTGTGACTACTGTAGTCGCTGCAGTGAAGTGCCCCCCAGGACCTGCTTCCCAAGCTAGCGGCTTAAGCAGCCATCCTTGCAGGTGACCAAAGTGCTTTCAACATTGGATTTTCCACAGAGAAAACACCCAGTTCATTCATTACACTGGTCAGACATTGCTGTTTTGAACGGGAATCGATAGCTGAACATTACTGTTCTTGATGCTATACAAAACGGAGAGGTTTAGAATGGTAGTTATTTCCCTTGTACCTACGGGCATCACACGGAACTATGGGATGGAATTCAGCGCAGAATGTTGAGCCCAGTCAATTTTCATAACGTTTAATCTCCATCAATATCTGTGTTACTGCACATGTAATATATCAAAAGTACTGCATATCTCTGTCTCCTTTGCAGATGTTAATGTCACGTGGAACATGCGTTTATATTTTCCGAAATAAAAGCGGCAAAAATTGACCTGAACCAACCAACTCGAGAGTGATACTAGTTAAAAGACCCGCTTCGTGTCGGTCTCCTTGACTGGCCCTCAAAAGTCTGTGTTAGGGCAGGACCCTGATATAGTCAATCACCCTGATATAGTCAATCACACTGATATAGTCAATCACACTGATATTGACTGATATTGTCAATCAACTGACAAGACATAAGTTAGGCTTCCAAATTAGGATTGCCCCTACTACCCAGACGTCTTGTATTAAACTCGAAAAAAAAAAACTAAAACAGCAAGAGAATATCCATCAGTAACGAAACACACAGACATGATGAGTGAGGTTTTGAAGAACAAATAAGTGAAAAAAACCGCCTTTACAAAAAAAAAGAACAAAGGGGAAAAAAAAAAATTAAAACAAACAAAAGACAAGAAGAATTGAAAAGACGGGGGTGGTGGAGGAAAAAAAAAAGAAAAAAAAGGATTGCCTCTACTCGATCTCTTTGTGATACGTGCATAAATGGATCTACACACGAACTATGCACAATCTTTCACGACACGAACTAAATTACAACACAAACAAAACAAGGGCGTTGTCGGATACTACCCCCCCCCCTCTCTCTCTCTCTTTCCCTCCTTCCCTCCTCATTCCCACTAACATACCCACATCCACGCCGCCCCCTTCACGTTCCTTGCCCACTATCCCTGCCCAAAGCGATCCTGGAAAGAAGCCACAAAAACCGGACACTCAAGAACAAAACTCCGTTCGTCCTGCACTCACGGCACTGATCGTCCTCGCACTGCGCCTCGGTGATGCAGTCGTCTGACAAGTCGCCGGCACAGCTTCCTCCAAACGGAACCACTGAAAGACACGTGAAGATCACCTGTGTACTGCTGTGTAAGTCTTTTCATTCTGTCTCACTATCCTTGGCACTCTAGCAACATTCGCTCATACCGGCTCCCCCCCCCCTCCCCGGCCGTGTCCTGGCTTTGTTCAACCGCAGCCCCGGCAACGGCAATCCTCCGAGAGAGTTTGTTTCAAATCGTCGGGAGGCAACCCACCAGAGGAGACACTGCACTGCCGGCAATGACTTTGCTGGTGTTCAGTGGTGCCTGTTCTGTTCTAACATAAGCGGGACTCAGCCTACTAAACCTCCCATTGACGACAAGAATCGCTTAGTTGCAGAGCCGGTGTGAGTTCCGCGTTCTCTCCAGGACAGCACCCGCCACGTCCCCATGACCTCTTCGGTACCGGCAACCTCGACATGAACTCACCAAGGACACACAACAGAAATCATTACTGTGGTCATCATGTGAACAGGGCGAGAATGGCTGCAGAATCCAATCTTTTCTTATCCTTGCTGATTGAATTGTGAAGATGGTGCTACCGTGTTCCGATCTGGTCTGAGACTGCGTGGTAGCTGAACTCTAAGCTTACTATTGTAACGTATCCCGACGTCAACCAGACGCGAGAGACACAGACTCGTAACGTGTTAGAAAATTTAAGCAACTCTCTTAAAGACGAGTCCAGTAATGGATAAAAGTCTACTGAGCATTTCCGTCTTCCCAGCTGAGCCCAAAGAAAACTAACATCTGGGTAGAAGGTGGTCACTGGCTGAAAAATCCCACAAATATAAATGACTCTGGAGGGAATTAAACCCACGACTCCAAGCCGGGAATCCACGATGCTAACCACTGCATGGCGGCAGATCGTCCGCCCGCTTTACGCTCACTGCGACGATGGCTGAGAACCTCGGCATTACAGGGCCTGAGCCAGGACATGGCAGTGTAGGCTCAACGTAATGCAATAAAGCATGATATTGTAGCACACCACGTATCATAACATTCCACTGTTATATCACACACACACACACACACACACACACACACACACACACACACACACACACAGGCACGCACGCACGCCTCCCCCCCTCCCCATACACACGCGCGCGTACGCGCATGCATGCACGCACGTGTGCACTCGCGCGCGCGCACACACACACACACACACAACACACACACATACACATACACAGACACACACACACACACACACACACACACACACACACACACACACACACACACGCACGCACGCACGCACACGTACGCATACCGCATTTTTTTCCCCTCGTCGTCACACAAGAGATCATGGTCACAATAGCCCGTGTGGAGTCTGTCTTCGGAGGGCTCAACGCAGTCTTGTCCAACATCCAACCCTGCGCAAAACTGACAGTTGTATGCTGCTCCCTCTCTCTCTCTCTCTCTCTCTCTCTCTCTCTCTCTCTCTCTCTCTCTCTCTCTCTACTGTTCGCTGCTGCACCCATCCACTTCACTTCCTTCCTCCTTCCCCTGCCCACCAATCAGTATCTCCTTCCCCTCCCCTCCTCTCCCACTCTCTCTCATACATTTTCTCTTATATCTATCGTTATACCGTCTTCCGATCCTTTACATCAGTGCATCAAACTGAGAAATATTTATATAATATCACAATTACAGAATGCAAAAAGGACATTAGCAAAAGTCTGATTAGGTGTAAATGAGCTTCGAAATAAACGTATACCGATACTACAGCAATAACCACTTGCCCTTTTTGCAGTGAAGAAGAAACTGAAATACATTTTCTTCTGAAATGTCCAAGTTACAAAACAATTACGAGAAAAATGTATTCATACACACTATAAAGATAACTTTCCTGTCCAGTTGAAAACACTGTTGCAAAATGAAAATGGTGTCATAATGAGAGATGTTGCTATGGTTGTACATTACGCTTTACGTTCTAGAGAGGAAACGGTTGTAATGAAAAGTTATAAAACTAAGTTTGTTACTTTTGTTATCGCCAAATGAGCACCCTTCCTTTTTGAATTTTTTTCATATAAATCATTCATTTTCAATACCTCAAACAATTTCATGTTATGTGTCTCATGTAGATGGGCTGGAGGCCTCACATTAAAGTCACGAGTTCATACATTTCTCTAAAAATGGTCTAGAGTATAAAAATGTGAAGTTTTAAACTTTGTTTCGGTATGTATATCCTTTTCCTTGCTTTCCCGTGCACATAAAGGTAGTCACTTTACTAATGTATATATCAATGATTTACTGATATATCTAAGCTTATTTTGAGTGGGTGTCCATTCTCAGCTGCGAACGTATCGTGTCAGTGTTCTTCTCGAACAAGATAGCACAGGCTGTCTGTTCAATACTTGAGAAGCGATAATCGTGTGTGTGTGTGTGTGTGTGTGTGTGCGTGTGTGTGTGTGTGTGTGTGTGTTGAGTGGATTATGGGGGGGGGGGGCAGAGGACGTTGAGCGGGGGGGGGGGCGGACTTTTGCCTCTATGATTTTCCTCCAATAGACTCCTACCACGTAGACTTCCGCCCGGCGGCTGCATATTTTTTTTCAAATAGCACAGATGTGCACTCGCATGTTCAGTCATTCCACCTTATAAAAAAAAAATGCGCATATACGTTCTATCAACTGAAGCGGAGTAGTCGTGATTGCTCCATTATGACGGGGCAAAGGTAACCGGGTTAAAGTGTCAGACCCTTTGGAATATATGAGTGTTTAAGCTGCTCGTGCTGCGCTGCTGAATTCTTAGCCCAGCAATATATACTAGGCCATTTAGTCTTATGAACTCTTATCATCTCAAGACTCCCATAGCTTGTGAAACCTGCAGTTACCTAGTGCGTATTCGTCTATACTGTTGGTGCTGCAACGATTAGTGTTTACACACACACACACACACACACACACACACACACACACACACACACTAACCCACACACACACACCAGTCAAAGACTTATTTGTCCTCTACCGGGGCTACTGAGAGCGTAAAGTAAACAAAACAATACAACGCACACAAATTCACATGATATATCGTAAAAAACAACTGCCAGATGGCGGAACGATCTGAGACTGGATGTCAAAATTACCCAAGTGAAACGACTTTACCATTTTTTTTCATTTACTCAATATTGATGAAATATTTACTCAAGTTATCAATCTCTCCTTTCCAACTAATAAACTGAAAAAAAATCTGTAACCCCATTTTAGACGAGTGCATATTCCTGGTATGAATCTTGATCGTGAGCCCGCGTGCTTGGTGCATGTCACAACAAAACTCGTCAAAATTCGTCCCCAGGCTCTTGCTTACCACATTTTTCGTACAAAGGCGTTACAAGCGGGCAAGCCCAAACTTTCGTCCGACTTCAGCCTCAAGTCTATGGCTGCTACATCGAAGTAAATCACCGGACACACACACACACACACACACACACACACACACACACACACACACACAGAGAGAGAGATATTATGTATATGTATGTAAATACAGTGAGAGAGAGGAGGGACTTTACGGCATGTTCGGGGATCAGTAAGGTCGGAACAACTGGTCCTGTTCGGGGATCAGTAAGGTCGGAACAACTGGTCCCGTTCTTACAACTTGGTGGACTTCCGCATTCTTGTCCCTTTAAAGCCACTGCAAAGTACGAAATCGATTCACAATGGATGAACACGTTTCACCTCGCACCATTCTGCGTTGGGTTACGTTGTACAACACGACAAAGGATATACACGGTGACTATTTGGACAAGAAATCATGCTCAAGCGTTTGATTCCAAAACCGGAAACTCAGCTTGCTGCCCGCAAGCATAAAATAGGGATGGGAAATATTCAGTGAATCATAGTCTCCAAACTGGAGGCGTTGATGGAAAGAGTATGGTGGAGCATAAACTAGCCACATTTAAAGAATAGTCTATGTATCCTATATGGGCAGCGTGCTAGCAAAAAGTTTAAAGACACCTCAAAAATCCAAATGCGAGCGAGAGATGGTCAGTTCAGAGGAGACAGGTCGTGGTGTTGGTAAAAAAAAAAGGTCACATAGGAGAAAAGGGTCCTGTTGTAACTGAAGAGTTTAAGTCAGGAGAGACATGTCCTATCGCCGTTGAAACAATCAGTCCAGAAGAGGCACGTCTTGTCACTGCAAAGCTCAGCTCAGTGAAGATGGGTCGTTATGCCACTGGAAAGGCCAGTTTCTGGAGAGACAGGTCCTGGTGTCCAATTTCAGGAGGACCATGCCCACGAAAAGACCAGCTGTGAAGAGGAAAAAAAGACCAGGTACTGTTGTCAATGAAAAGATGAATTTGGGTAAGACAGGTGCCCGCTCAGGCTGAAATAGTCTGTTCGGGAAAGACGGCTCGTGCTGCCGCTACATACGTTAATTTTGCAACACAGGCCCTGCTGTCCTTGAAAAGAACTGACCAGGAGGCACAAGCCTGTTTTAACTGAAAAGATCAGTACATGTCCAGTTTCCGCTGAAAGGGTCACGCAGAGAGACCGGCCATGGTGTCGTTGAGCATGTCAATTCTGGAGAAACACGTCCTAAATCTGAAAAGACCTTTTCAGCAACAGCACCAACTGTCTCTTCAGATCTGACCTTTTCGACAAGACCTGTCTCGACCCGACTGAAAGTTTCGATGGCAGTAGGACTGGTCTTTCTTGAACATTTACAGCTACTACAGGATCTGTCACTCATGATCAGGCCTCTTCAGTCAGAAGTCACTGTCTTCCTGAACTGACGTTACGGTGATAAGGGGTTCTGTTGTGGTGGAAAAGATCGGGTCACAAGAGAAAAGTCCTGTTGACGCTGAAGAGGTCAGGTCGACAGATACGGGACCCGTTGTTACTGAAGACGTGAGTTCAACATGGATAAGCCATGTTGCATGAAATGCCAGTTGAGAAGAAACGTCTTTTTTTTTCATCGGAATAGGTCCGGTCCACTGGAGAGAAACGGTATTTTATCAGTGAAAATGTCAGCTCAGGACAGCCAGGTCATGTCGTCGCAAGAAGAATCAGTTGGGGAGACACAGGTGCTGTTGTGTAGCTGACGTCAGTGAATGAAGACCTGTTGCAGCTGACAAGGTCAGATTGGAGAAAGGAGTCGTCAGTTACGAAGACCTGTTGCAGCTGAAAAGGTGAGATTGGAGAAAGGAGTCAGGATCTGTTGATACTGAAAAAGGTCCGTTAAACAGAAGCAGGTCCACCTGTAAATAAAACGTTGACACTTAAACGTAACTAGGAACAGACAGGTTCTCCTGCACTTGGTGGGGAACAAATCGTCATATCAGTTCTGTGTGTAAATTTGTGTGCGTGCGTGCATGCGTGTGTGCGTGCGTGCGGCATGTGCACGCGCGCGCGCGCGCGCGCGCACGCGCGTGTGTGTGTGTGTGTGTGTGTGTGTGTGTGTGTGTGTGTGTGTGTGTGTGTGTGTGTGTGTGTGTGTGTGTGTGAAGGAAGAGGGAGGGAAGATTGGTGTTTGAGAGTTTGCATGTGCGTGTGTGTGTGTGTGTGTGTGTGTGTGTGTGTGTGTGTGTGTGTGTGTGTGTGTGTGTGTGTGTGTGTGTGCACGTGGGGAAATGACGTGGGGGAAGAAAGAGAGTTTACTTACTGCAAATGTTCGATGTACACTTCATGTCATTTGCACATCGACAAGTCCCGTTACAGGCTCCTCCAGGGGAATACTGGGTACAAGCTGTAACAGTTTATGCTCATTAAGCATGTGACAATAACTATCATAAGGGTGATGGTCTTAACGGCTGTGCCGATTGCAAAATGATAAGAAAGGCATTAAGATTTGTTAGGAGGGTGTGAGTTTTAAACGTAATAGAAACTTTTGATTTAATTACCACGTTTATAATTTGTTTAGAAAATTATGATTAAAAACAGTGTCTTTATTAATCGCATGTTTGAAAGCCGGGCATTGCTCCACATAGCAGAAGGGCTCCTGAATGACACGCCACGTGCCGCTAGTCGCCGTGTCGAAGTGGTTAGCGTTACGGACTCCCGGCTGGGAGGTCGCAAGTTCGATTCCCATCAGAGTCATGTTGGATTTTTCTGCCCCGACCGGCTCCTACCCAGAATGAGTTTGCTACGGATTCAGTTGGGAAGACTGGGACCACACAGTCGAATTTCATCCACTTAGTGGATGCGTCTCTGACAGCGTTGCTCAAATTTCCTGACAACACTGCAGGTGTCTGTATCTCTCGGGCCTAGTTGACGCCGGGATATATATATTATGAAAGGAAACGTAGAGTACAGCCCTGTAATGAAGTCTCAGACCGAAACGGAAATCCGTAGCATCATCTTTATCATCCTCATTCTCATCGATCAGCATGAAAAAAAGTCTCAGGTTCTGTGGCCCTTCATGCCCTGCACTCATGGTGACCTCAGTTTCGAGGTCCTCTCCACGTCTGTGGCCTTGGTTTGGTTTCGTGGGGTCACCGGTATCGGCGAGTCCATGGGGGCTGTCGTTGGACGGACGTGGCGGCGCCCCTCCGGAGGGAGAGTTCACTCACGCCGGCTCCGCGACTAAGCAATTATTGTCGTCAGTAGGGGGCTAAGTAGGTGGTGTCCTGCGTATGTTTGGATCAGAACAGGGCGCCACTGAACACCACTGAAGCGACTCGGCAGCAGCGCAGTGTCACTCCGGTGGGTTGCCTCTTGACGACTTGACATTGACTGCTCTCTGTGGATTGTCGGTGCCGGGGCTGCGGCGGGACCGACTGGACTGTGGCTGTGGACGGAATGTCGGAATGAGCGGCGGCGTGGGTGCGCTGCCACTGAGGTGGCACAGAGGTAAGGACAGCCAAAAAAGAAGACACACCACGTGCCCACGTGCCAAATAAAACAGTGAAATAATCTGGAACTAGTGCCCACGGTTTCTAAAGAGGAAGGTAAGGAAATATCACAGATTTACTTTGTTGTCAATTCGCTCCATTCAGTGACATAAATGACAGAAGTACGTCTCTAGGGAAGGTGGCCGGAGACTGAATCAGTTCCAAGCGAGCTGTTTGTTTTCTCATGTGGTGTTTAGTAGACCAAGTCCACACCTGTCTTTTGAAAGGCGAAGAAGCTCCGTGACGTATGCATGTGAGGTGCCACTCAGTGCACGACATGTTCTTTAAGGCCGTTGGGACTTACATCAGTGGGGGGGGGGGGGGGGGGGGGGGGGGGGGGGGGGGAGCATGTGTAAGAGTGTGCGATTGTGCGTGTTCGTATAAATGTGCGTCACACACCACAGACCGATCAAGCGAAAAATGGCTGCTCAACCGTGTGTGTGTGTGTGTGTGTGTGTGTGTGTGTGTGTGTGTGTGTGTGTGTGTGTTTGCATGCGTGCGTGCGCGTGTATGTGCGTGTGTGTGTGTGTGTGTGTGTGTGTGTGTGTGTGTGTGTGTGTGTGTGTGTGTGTGTGTGTAAAATCGGTGGACCGCCATATAAGAAAGAAATGAACATGCAACATAAGAGAGAGAGTAACAGAAAAGAGGAAACTAGTGCATAGAATTTCCTTAGGGTGGGGTGCAGTTTACACCGAAAGACTCCTCGGCATCCCCATGGCTTAACGAAACAGAGGTCAGTGCCGATAATTTCAATATTTAAAAAAATATATTCTGGTTGATTTTGGAGAGAATCCTAACACTACCCATCCTAGCACTACCAAAAAAAAACTTCAAAGTCCGTATATATCTTACGTTGTGAACAACAGTTTATGAAGACCTTTTGATGAGGGTAAGAGATGAGGTGGGTGCTGAAGAAACTGGATACATTTGATTGTAGGAAAATGGTGTCAGAAACACATGTCAAAGAACTTTTTAGCGATTTGGATAACTTGGAGTGGAACTTTGGAATAATGAACCGATGCTCCACTGGTAAAATTCCGAGAAGTGGAACTGTAGGGAAAAAACGCTGAAACTCTGCGAACGTCGATTCATCTGCATAGCAGCAGCATTAATTTACAAGATTCTGTTTGTTCTGTAACGAGATTGGACAATCTTTTTTTAAGTGGTTACACTTTTATTATCCATTAAAGTTTTTGTACATGTAATTTCAATATTTCACAAATGAACGAATTGAACGGATAATTAAAACATAACTAAACTCTGGACAGAATAAAGAGAAAACCCTTTTTTTTTCTTGAAGTAATAAAACAAATCAAAAACACAAATGAATAGCTGCCAGCCATTTCTATAAAAAAAAAAAAAAAAACATTTTCATTGTATATTAATGGTATCCTTGAGTGTCCATCATTTATTTGTAATGAATACGTAGACTTTTATATACTCTTAACTGGCTTGATTTTTTTCTTTTTTCTCTTTTTTTTATTAGCATACATTTCCGTGTTTATATTCCTTCACTTTCAAATAATTCTTTACACCTATGCCAGTCTGTGGTAAACTTTACTATATGAAAGTTAACATAAGCGAGTTGATTTTAACGTAGTGACAGCCTTGATGTGGTCCTTTGCGGTCGGCTGGGCTATAAGCAACATTATCTCATCTCCTAAGCGATGTACTTTTATATTTCAAACCTGTCTTTTAATAATTTAATGAACACATTTATATGACCAAATTCATATTTTTAAATTTACGTTTATAAATACAGAATTTAGCAAACAGTAGGAGGTTTTAACACTGTCAGATTTTAAATCTGTGTCGTGTCCAAACCTTTTTTTTTTCAAATCTTAAATAAATGTCAGCGAACCGCCCAGAGAAACGTGGACAAACGAGTCACAAGACAACACACAACGCGTTTCGACCTCTTAGGTCTTCCACAGCGCAAGGAACTCAGAAGCAATCTGAAGCGATCAAAGCTAAGTGCATTTTCGTTATTTTGTCCGTCTTTGTTTCACCTGAGGAAGACCTAAGAGGTCGAAACGCGTTGTGTGTTGTCTTGTGACTCGTTTGTCCACGTTTCTCTGGGCGGTTCGCTGACATTTATTTAAGATTTGTTTAGATTTCCGGCTGCAGTCGTTTCACTTTGCAACTAGATTTTTTTTTTTCATTAAAAAGAAAGAGGTTAGATGTAGACATATATCTTTAATTACTTGTTTAAATTGTCCCAAAAAAAAGCACGCACGCGTGTGCATCTCCTGAACATATGCTGAGATGGGACAGTCTTTACATTTTCTTTCAGACCTCATGTGGAAGTCTGTACAAAAATGATGATGCTCGGAAAAACAGTGGACAGTAATGACTAATCGAGACTGCTGGCCAGCTAACCAGCTTGTGAACAATCCGTTACACCAGCCTTGGGTAAACACAGACTAAATAAGAGATCAAAGCAGGATTGTCCCGGCACAGACAGCGGACAGAACGTGACCAAATCACACTGGTGTTGGTGTCAACGCGTTCCGATCGATATAGAATCATCTGGTTCTGGCAAAACCATTAGCAAGGGCAACACACGTGGCCGATCGCAAAGAATCCTCTTGTCCGACATTGGGCGTTTTCCAGGCGGAGA
The DNA here is from genome assembly GCA_016801955.1 of Conus betulinus. Classification (NCBI taxonomy): domain Eukaryota; kingdom Metazoa; phylum Mollusca; class Gastropoda; order Neogastropoda; family Conidae; genus Conus; species Conus betulinus. Next base: position 266,915 of record JADBJO010001419.1, read on the forward strand.
GTCGGGTCAATTTGTGATGGGGCCTTTTCGTCTGTCTACCTATGCGGCTGTGTCGTCTTTCTGTCTGTCTGGTGTCAGTCTTTCTGTCTGTCTGTGCACGCGCGCGCGAGTGCGTGTGTGTCTGTGTAACTGTTTCTATGTCTGTGTTTGTGCGTGTCTATTTCTGTGTCTGTATCTGTGTCCGTGTGTAGGTGTATTTGTGTGCGTTTTTTTTTGCGTCCACATATGTTTGCATGTGTGTATGAGAGAGAGACAGACAGACAGACAGACAGACAGACAGACAGAGAGGGAGGGAGACGCAGAGGGAGACGCAGAGAGAGGAACAACAACGTAATGCAAGAAAACAAAGCGTAATACTTTTCCCCCAACGTTTTTGCACATGGTTTTCCTTTGGAACCTTCATTTGGTACAGATGATATCAAACCAATCATCAGCTCTGACGTTCATTGGAAAATACAGTGATTATCAGTCTGACGAAAACACGCTGAAAATATGCAAAAACCACAAAAGATTCGGTGTCGCTTAATACGAAATCTAGTTTTAAAAGAGGGTGGTTGCGGATGGCAACTGAAGCAACAGAACAAAAGTTGAGTTACTAGCTGTAACGAAAACGCACTGGATCTGTTTGGTAACTTGTTTGATCCATTCGTTTGGCGGCCTAATAACTCGACGTTTGCTCTCTTGATGAATAGGATGTAAAGATTGTATCGTAAGCACTCCAACTCATGATTTGTGCCCACGCACGCGCGCGCGCGCACACACACACACACACACGCGCGCGCGCGCGCGCGCGCACATACATACATACATACATACAGACAGACAGATACACGCTCGTGCACACACACACACACACACACACACACACACACACACACACACACACACACACACACACACACACACGCACACGCACACACAGAGAGAGAGAGACGAGAGAGAGAGAGAGAGAGAGAGAGAGAGAGAGAGAGAGAGAGAGAGAGAGAGAGAGAGAGAGAGAGAGAGAGAGAGAGAGAGAGCAAAACTGATATAAACCAATCCTCACCATTCCCGTAAATGTCATACTTTACTATTACAGAAAATTCATGAAATATACCTCGCAATTAACGTAGGCAGTCTAATCAAACACGCATCTCCTGACAAATGTGGAGGTAATTTCAGGAAACACGAGTGAAAAGTAGTGGGAAATGGTGGGGTAGTGTGTAGTGTGTGTGGGGTGTGGGGGGGGGGGGGGGGGGGGGGGGGGGGGGCGGACTGGCGGCAAGGGGGTCAAGGGAACGGGGAGAGAGGGTTCATCAGTAGTGACACATCGTTCAGGAAATAGAACAGTGACATAGGGGATGGGTGGGTAACGCTGAGGGGTCAGGGGCAGCAAGGTTGTTAGGGTTTGTTGTTGTTGTTGTTGTTGTTGTTTTGTTTTTGTTTTTGTCTTTTTTTGTCCCATCTTCTGAGCCACCTCAGTGACAGTGCACCCACGCCGCTGATTCCGACTCCTCGTCCACAGCCACAGCCCGGTCAGTTCCGCCGCAGCCCTGGCACCGGCAATCCACAGGGAGCAATCAGTGTCGAGTCGTCAACAGGCAACCCACCGTACGGGACACTGCACTGCTACCGAGTCACTTCGGTGGTGTTCAGTGACGTCTGCTTTAAGCCAGCATATGCAGGACACCCACCTTTCGGGGGGGGCGGCAAGGTTAATCACCCACAGATATATATACAGTACCCTCGGGCAAACAGTGCCTTGTTTACCCTACCAGACTGATTCCCGACGAAGCCTGCACTTGATGTTATCTGATCCATCCACGCCCAGGCACCGGCAATACACAGGGCGTAATCATTGCTAAGTCGTCATGAGGCAACCCACCAGAGGAGACACTGCACTGCTGCCGGATCACTTCGGTGGTGTTCAGTCGTGCCTGTTCAGATCCAACATACGCAGACACACCACCTGCTACGCCCCTTACTGATGACACTAATTGCTCAGTCGCAGAGTTGGCGTGAGTGAGCTCTCCATCTAGAGGGCACCATAACATCAATCTAATGACAGCCTCCATGAATTTGCCGAAAACGGTGGCGCCGACAAAATCAAACCAAGGCCATAGACGTGAAAACACAATCGAAACAGGTCACCATAAGTGCATGGCCTGATGGCAATTGAATTTGAGACTTCTTTAACTGCCATTAGATGAGGATGAGGATGATGAAGATGATTTTACTGATTTTCATTCAGGTCTAAGACTACATGACAGGACTGTACTCTACGCTTACTTTCATAATACAATTCTCTCAGTGACTCATTCACTAAATGGATGAAAATCGACTGTGGTCCAAAGCCTCCCAGATGAGCCCAAAGCAATCTCAACTCTGGGTAGGAGCCGGTCTGCGCAAAAACAATCCCACAAATAAATAACTCAGATGGGAATCGAATCCATGACCTCCGAGCCTGGAGTCCACGACGCTAACCACTTCGTCATGGCTGCTGGTGAAAGAAGCATTTCTGTGGCTACACATCTGAGATGTGAAGCACGTGATCAGCTGACACGTGTCTGGGTTATATCTGTGGCTACACATCTGAGATGTGAGCACCTGATCAGCTGACACGTGTCTGGGTTATATCTGTGGCTACACATCTGAGATGTGAAGCACGTGATCAGCTGACACGTGTCTGGGTTATATCTGTGGCTACACATCTGAGATGTGAAGCACCTGATCAGCTGACACGTGGGTTATATCTGTGGCTACACATCTGAGATGTGAAGCACCTGATCAGCTGACACGTGTCTGGGTAGTAGAGTTCCAACGTCATCTCTTTCTGGATCTGTGCATGTAGGCGGAATCGAGTTTCCATTGAATTGTTTCCACCAGTCTACTGACTACGTGAGTCTTCGCTGCAAACGGTAGTTTCAAGGTCCATAAAGTGTGCGTTGGTCAATGATTCGCCTGTTACGGCACTTCCGAAGCGCTCTGTGCCAGGGGCTGTTGGTGGGTCAAACCCTTTCTTGCCACGAGGCGAGGAAAACAGCATAGGTTGAAGCCATGAAGAGCAGAGGGCATGAAAAATTTCTGGGAGACTTGCAGTTTCTTCCTCCCACAATAGGAGAATCCGGATTGGCTGTTTAGCAGCCTAATACTGCACTGTGGAAAGAAGAGAAGTTCTGGTAGCCATTGACGTAGGCGAACCTAATGCTCCTCTCTTTCTGGAAGTCGAAAATCACATCGTGGGAGACATTTCTGAAATTTTTTCCTGGAGTCTGCGGTATCTGATATACAAGTCCCAAAGGTCTACCAGAACATTGTTTGAAGTGTGTGGTACATAGTATGGACTGCGCGATGGGGTTTCTTCACCTGGCAAAGGGTTACGAGAGGGTCTAAAAAGAATGGTTTGTGCGCAGTCGTGCAGAACTACCTTACCGTGCGAGCTGGATACAAATTGATCTCTAATGCACCTGTTCTGTCAACTGCATGGTTACCTGCAGTAGTACAAATGTGGGAACACAAAAAGAACCGATTTCTCCGTCCTGGCTGATCATGGCTGGCTCTCCTGACAGTCTGTCTTTAGACTGGCCTTCAGGCTGCATGTTTCTGGCAATCGTTTTGGTGTTAACAGGCTTCGGCCGTCGCTGCAGGGATGTAATTAAAGACCCCTTGTTCTAGGGCTGGAGACTCATTCGGCCGAGCGCACAAAAGGCTGCACACCAAAAATTGATACGCCAAGATCTTGCTCAAGGGGCTGAGTATTTATAGACTGGCACAGTTAGATCGTTTTGAGAATTTGTATTGTGTCTGAAAGTCGATTCTCTTCGTTTTCTTTCGTATGGCCATCAAGGAACAAGCCATGCGGTTCCAAGCAGACAGATTAAAATAAAGAAAATGGCGCTACTTTAGGGGAACCACCTCGCGCAAAGAGTAGGTCACAGGTGAGTGCAGAAGCCTGAAATGTGAGGGGTGCCAAGGGGAAGGTCATGTATTTGAAGATTATGAATGTCATGTGTGGAAATCCCCCAGGATAGGTGAAGTGATTGGTGGGTGGTTGTTCCTTTGCTTCATTATCAGTTTGATATGAAACGCTGGCTCCAGCTGATGATATGCCTCAAACGCTTACAGGGATGATACAGTGATTTAGTGCAACATCGTAAGTACTGTCAAAGAGGCTGGGAAACAGAAAGAAAGCCGACTGGCGGCGGCCGCCTGTGTGCTGCGTCGGAAGTGGCACTAAGGATGTGTACGTGTAAGCCCTCCTTCAGCGCTGTAAGCAGCGGTGCTGACATCGGAGAAGTCGGAGGGAAGGCGTGTGGTGGCATCAACTGACACCAATTCTCGTATTAAATGCTCAAGATTTTTTTTTTTTTTCGATTTCCAACAGAAAAGATGAGTGATCATAGTATTATCCTTTTCTTTAGGCAAAATATACATCGGAATATTCAGGAAACAGTGTGTCAGTTTTTACCCGTGTCGGCTCTCTGCTTCGATGTCTGACATTCGGTAATACTTATTCTAATAGTAAGGCACGCGCGACATATATATATATATATATATCTTGGCCATTACTGAAGAAGCTTTTTAAGCGAAAATTTTATTGGAGAATATACAATTTAAAATGAAACTGTCTACTTCAGTATATTTGGGAGGAGTGGTGTCCAGCAATTTATTTGGATGAATATTATATATATATATATATGTGTGTGTGTGTGTGTGTGTGTGTGTGTGTGTGTGTGTGTGTGTGTGTGTGTGTGGTCACTCCAGCTTCGCTTTGCAGCGTCGACAAAACACGGGAAGTAGCAGTCTACCGGTTATAAGTCTGCATACTCAATTGGCGTAGAGTCAGACGCCAGGGGCTGCTTCCGACGGTGGGAGAGGTCATCGCATCTCACTGGGCACCTACCGCCCGCCTTAAACTGGGCAGCCCCCAGCCAGTAAGGTGCTGCCCCGCCATGGTCCGTTAGCCTCACTGGGTGCGTGGGGTTTAGGGTGAAAACCGACAAGCGGATCGATAACTATGCACCAGGCAACAGAAAGATTAAAACTTCCGCCCTGAAATTGGGTACGTGGAACGTAAGGACAACAACACCAGGTTTTTTCTGACGACCTGTAGGAAGTAAACGATGTTCGCGAGACAGCCGTCATCGACAGAGAACTGAGCAGACTGCAGATGGACATTGTCGCCCTTCAAGAAACCAGGCTCCCAGAAACAGGATCTGTGAGGGGGAGAGACTTTCACCCCGTTCTGGCAGGGCAAACCATCAGACGAGGTCAGAGAACACGGCGTGGGATTCGCAGTTAGAAACAGATTATTGGAGTCTATAACCCCACCAGTAGAAGGAACAGAACGAATCCTGTCTCTCCTCCGACTCCAAACATCATCGGGACCAGTCAGTCTAATTAGTGCCTACGCACCAACTTTGGCATCCACAGCAAAAGCAAAAGACAAGTTTTATGACGACCGCAGTGCTGCTATAAGGAGAATTCCCGACAGAGAATTACTGTTCATCGCAGGCGATTTCAACGCCAGAGTAGGTGTCGATCACAACTCCTGGCCCACCTGCTTGGGTCAGTTCGGCACTGGGAAAATGAACGAGAATGGCCAGCGCCTGCTAGAGCTCTGCTGTCATCATGGGTTGTGCGTCAGTAACACCTTCTTCAACACGAAGCCTCAGCATCGAGTCTCCTGGAGACACTCTCGATCCAAACACTGGCATCAGCTCGATCTGATCCTCACCAGACGTGTCAACCTTTCCAGCATCAAGATCACTCGCAGCTACCAGAGCGCCGATTGTGACACTGACCACTCTTTGGTGTGCAGCAAAGTGAAGCTCCGCGCGAAGAGACTGCACAGTAGGAGAAAGGAAGGCCGGCCTCGCATCGCATCGACACCAGCAAAACACGCGATCAAAGAAAAGTGGAGGAGTTCGCGCGCTTGTTGGAGGATTTCTCTCCCTGGCCCACCCACTGCAAATGCCCAAGACCGATGGGAACACTTCAGAGATGCTGTCTACAACGCCGCCATGTCCACCTTTGGCAAAAAAACCAGCAAGTCAGCTGATTGGTTCGAAGCCCATTTAGAAGAAATGACACCAGTCATCGAGGCCAAGAGAAACGCCCTGACAGCACACAAAACCAATCCCAGTGAGCAGAACCTCCAGGTTCTCCGTGCTGCTCGCAGCAAAGTCCAGCAGTGTGCCAGGCAATGCGCCAACGATTATTGGCTTCAGCTCTGCTCCCAGATCCAGATCGCAGCTGACACAGGCAACATTAAGGCGATGTATGACGGCATCAAGCAGGCACTGGGCCCCAACACAGAAGAAAACTGCCCCTTTGAAATCAGCTACAGGGGAGGTGATTCAGGACAGAGAACAACAGAGATGAGCGCTGGGTAGAACACTACACTGAGCTATATGCAAGGGAAAATGTAGTCACAGAAGATGCCCTGAATGCCATAGAGTGCCTACCAGAACTGGAAGAGCTTGACAGAGAACCAACCATAGACGAACTCAACGAAGCCCTGGACTCTCTTGCCTCTGGCAAGGCACCAGGGAAAGACGGTATTCCCGCCGAAGTACTGAAGTGTTGTAAGAGACACTCATCACGAGTTGCATGAAATCCTCTGCCTCTGCTGGAGTGAAGGCGAAGTACCACAAGACATGAGGGATGCTAACGTCGTCACACTGTACAAAAACAAAGGTGACAGAAGAAGCGATTGCAATAATTATCGTGGCATATCCCTCCTTAGTATCGTGGGAAAGTCTTTGCACGAGTAGTACTGAAGAGGCTCCAAGTACTTGCAGAGCAAGTTTATCCTGAATCGCAGTGCGGTTTCCGTGCCAACAGATCCACTATAGATATGATCTTCTCCCTTAAACAACTTCAGGAGAAAAATGTAGGGAGCAAAGGCAGCCACTCTTCATTGCCTTCATAGATCTCACAAAGGCTTTCGATCTGGTCAGCAGGGATGGCCTCTTCAAGATCCTCCCCAAGATTGGATGTCCACCCAAACTTCTCAGCATCATCAGATCCTTCCACGAAAGACATGAAAGGCACTGTCGTCTTTGACGGCTCAACATCAGCTGCCTTCACATACGGACGGAGTGTGAAACAGGGTTGCGTCCTGGCTCCCACCCTGTTTGGAATCTTCTTTGCTGTGATGCTGAAACACGCATTTGGTCCTGCAGCTGAAGGTATCTACCTCCGAACCAGGACAGACGGAAAGCTCTTCAAACCTCCAGATTAAGAGCCAAGACTAAAGTCAAGCTGAGGTGCCTGCGTGACTTCCTCTTTGCAGACGACGACGCAGCAGTAACCGCCCACTCAGCCGAGGACCTACAGCAGCTCATGACTTGCTTCAGCGATGCCTGCCAAGACTTCGGGCTTACCATAAGCTTGAAGAAAACACAGGTCATGGGACAGGATGTTGACTCTCCCCCAGTCATCAGCATCAATGACCATGAACTGGATGTCGTCCATGACTTTGTTTATCTGGGCTCAAATATCTCAGACACACCCTCTCACTTGATGCAGAGCTCAACAGGCATCGGCAAGGCAGCTACCACCATGACCAGACTGACAAAAAAGCATGGGAACAACAGCAAGCTGACCGAGCACACAAAGATCCAGATCTACAGAGCCTGCGTCGTGAGCACCCTCCTGTATGGCAGCGAGTCTTTGGACTTTGCGTGCCCGACAAGAGCGAAAGCTCAATGCTTTCCATATGCGTAGCCTCCGACGCATTCTGAACATCACCTGGGCAGGACAAGGTCCCAAACAACACTGTCCTGGAAAGAGCCGGATGCACCAGCATGTACACGCTGCTGAAACAGAGACGTATGCGCTGGCTCGGCCATGTCGTGCGCATGGATGACGGACGGATCCCTAAAAAGACCTCCTCTATGGAGAACTGTGCAGGGAAAACGTCCCACAGGCAGACCACAGCTGCGATTCAAAAGACGTGTGCAAGAGGGACCTAAAAGCCTTGAACATTGACCAGAACAACTGGAAAGCAACAGCCCTCGAACGGTCAGCCTGGAGACAGACTGTGCAGAAAGGTCTCTCCAAGTTCGAAGAGACACTCGCTCAGCAGCACGGGGAAAAGAGATGAGAAGAAAGGCTGCAGCCCAGGCAGACAGACCAGCGTCAGACTTCACCTGTGCCCTCTGCCACAGGGACCGTCATTCCCGCGTCGGACTGGCCAGCCCACACCCGTCGCTGTACCAGAATAGACACCTAGAGCGCAACTCCATTTTTTATTCCAAGCTTTTGCCAAAGGGCTTCTTCAGGAGCCGATGGTACTTAGCAGCAATGACATACACGTGTGTGTGTGTGTGTGTGTGTGTGTGTGTGTGTGTGTGTGTGTGTGTGTGTGTGTGTGTTCATAAGCGTGCGAGCGTGCGCGTGTTAGGATGTGTGTGTGTGTGTGTGTGTGTGTGTGTGTGTGTGTGTGTGTGTGTGTGTGTGTGTGTGTGTGACTACTTGGACTGTTGACACCTTTTGGATCATCGAGCAGAGGCTCAAAAGATTTTCTCTAATATTTATTGTTCTTTATATAACAACGTTATTTGTTTCAGCAGTTTATTTCCTTACAGCGCTTTCTTCTCGAATTACTTTTCTACCCTTCACTGGCTGCTTTAGTATACAGTTGGATTCTGTTTTTTTTTTTATCAACCATCGGACGTGAAAACACCATAGAAATACAGAATGCAGAATATCTCCATTTGAAGCCAAGACGCGTCCGACACATCTTCATTCCCTACGAGGTGGCACAGCAGCGGACACCAAGGGAGACATGGTAGCTCTCCTTTGAGGGACACTAATGTGAGAGGTCAGTGTCAGGCGGCGCAGCGAACCTTCCAGCCATGGGGGTGACGCCGGGTCTAGTCTGTGTCGCCAGGGGACGGCTCCTGGACATGTGGCGCGATGGAGCGCTTCCTGACTACGATTACCATGGCCTAGGACACTATGCCTTTAAGGGTAGGGCATGGGAGCCCCCTCTTGGGGTTAGGGTGAAAAATTCGCCCCCTCGGCCGTATACGGAAGTTTATGCCGCGCTCCGGTGACTTTCGTCCTGTTCTCTCTATGAGACAGCCTCACGCGGCGCCCGACCATCACCACCTGAGCATGAAGAAGGCCTTCCAGTGGCCCTGAAGATAGGCCTTTTGAGGGTGGAGAGAAAAAGAAAACCGACTCCCACCGTCGGCCGGCCAACACCAGAAAATGAACCCAAGTTCACATGAAACCAAAGCAGGCAGAACGACAGCGACAGCGCCCATCAGGAGCCAGGCTTCAACCTCCAAGGATATTATGTTCTTACGGGCCTCCAGCCATCAGGACGTAAATCTCAACCTTTGACTTCACTTGTCTGACACAATCAGCGGTGTCTTAATGATGCGTCCTAATCAGTGGACGAAAGACCTCTGAGGCCTTTAAGCAAAGTGATATGAAGGGTTCTGTTTTCAAAATGGGCTGTCCATTTCCGACGGCTAGCAACAGTAAGAACAGTATAAGGATAACCGCAAAATGTCGGCGTTAAGACCAGAGCTTTTCGGTGTCCACGGGGTTCAAGGCAGAAGACACAGAAGCTTTGTCCTTATAAGACGTCGTGTTCTGGGCGAAGACAAACTCGATCGGATTCTAAGCCATGTTTTAGCTTTTCCCTGAATGGAAGAGACCCTGCTGGGCGGCAGAAGCAAGAAGAGCTGTCAGCCATGCTTATCCACGTCGTTTTCTAGAAACTGATGCATTTTTCGAGAACTCTCTCAAGACCATGCAGTATGGGAACCGTCGTCGTCCCACAAGGACTGAGACCGTGCACTCTACAACCCCTGAAGTGTGTAGAGATGCTGCATCAATGATTCCCTGTCAAGAATGTTGGCGATATCTTTCGTCTAGTCGACAGAATAGAGGCAACTACCCAGCGTAAGCAACTGGCATTCAGAAACTTGTAAGGTGGCTTCCACCTACGAATAATGGATTTCTGAGGCGTCGACCATCGCCTCAAGAAAGTCTCGGGTGAAGAAAGTAGTTGTGGTGGTCATATGCTCTTCTGACGGTTCTAAAAATGCCTCTGTTGTACACATGCACCAACTACTACTTAATGCCACATCTATGTTAAACGTGAAGGTCTTTGACATAAAAATCGTGATAGCTATGATTGAAACACTCACAGGCGTTCAACAGAAAAAAACTACTCCCAACATCAGCGCTACTTTGAACAAAAAGTGGTGACAATGGGCAGAGAAGAAATCAGCATCCTCGGTTGTTATTATATGGTCTGTGAACTCAACTGGTTGTTTTCCAGCTAATGGGGCTTCGATGGAATTATTCACACCAGAGTCCATTCACTTATTATCCCAGGCAACATAGCAGCTGATGTGCTAAACAGTTTGATGGAGACCGATCTACAGATTGCAACGTGCTACCAAAAGAGATCTGCACGGATGACTAACAATCCACTCTGGCTGTCAATCGACAGATACCCAGTTCAGCGGGCTGAGCACTTCAGAGAATATGCACTTTGGAACGCAATCCACATGGCTGTCTACCTGTACAGGTAGGAAATGAAAAGGCTGCAGTGTCCGTATGGTAATCATAGCCAATTTGCAATACAAAAATTGTCGTTGGGTGCAAACTTTCATGACAGATGAGGATTTAGACGAACAAGAACGCGTGGTTGATCTCGACTATATAAGTATAGTCCTACACCTACCACACGATTAATGCAGACGTAATGTGCAAGCATACGCTTAATTTGTCTTGCAAATCTGGGAAATAATGAGAGTTTCGAACAGGCACCAATGGTGTTTCAGCTCTAAAACAGCGCCAATAAGGAAGTAAAGGGACATGTTCCGGCCCCACAGAGTGCCTTTTAAACCTTGGTGATCTGATTGATGTGCCTGTGGGATATGTGTTGGCTAGTTGGCTTTATAAATGCACCACAGGCTGGTTTACAGAGATGGATGGAAGCGTTTTAAGGATATAATCATTGTCACGAGCACCAAGCACCTGGAAGTCAAACCTGCTCTGCGGCATCAGGGGAGAACGATACCATGAATGATTACAGACCAAGAGAAAGCTGCTTGCTGCTGTGTGTTGCCCTGTCCACAGGCGAGACATTGTGGTGAGTTTACAGTTCAAGGCTACGTATACTGGGAACTTCTCGTTTAATTCCTGTGGAGTCACAGGGGCATCACGCAGAAGAAGAGTTCATCAGGTTCTCCCAGTTCTGTCCTTTTGTGTGAAGGCCTGGGTCTGTACCCATCTTTTCCTCGTCCACTCTGCAATGGTATCAGTGTATCGCCTTTGTTGTCTCATCCTCTGTCTCCCTCCTTTCAATGTTTCCTGGAGGAGAGTTTCAGCCAGGCTACTGAACCTTGCTGCATGGCTATACCCACACTTAGTATTTTTGTTTTGACTGATATCAGGTCTTCGAATGGTCCTGTGTGCTGCCTGATGACTTGACGCTGTTTAGGGTTGGTGATATTATCAATACATTTATCTGAGTACGTTGAAGAACCATCTAATCTAATTTCCATCGCTTGGATTCTTCCATCAAGATCCGCTGTGAGGGTCCGCGTTAGGCCCGAGTACAGAAAGGTGTTACATACCAGCGCACGCAGGACCCTGATCTTGTGTTTCATGGAGATGTTCTCTTTGTCTGAGAATTTGCAATATGTATCCACCTAAACTGAAGCTGGCCAGTGCCTTTGGTTTCAGATTTGCGCCTGGTGTTAGAATTTCCGTCGAGGTGGTGGGGACAAATACACATCTATTCATCTAAATCTGTTTTTCCTGTGGAACCGAACCAAAGAGCGGTTGTGCTCTTTAACAAGCCTGGCATGTAAAAACGGATCACAATCAAAGCAACTTTCCCCGAACAGCTCCATCTTGGTCAACTCAAGCCTTTGTCATCTCTACCAGCTTATATTTTCTGTTTAGAAATTTTCATCCTTTAACTCCGTCCTGTACGACAGTGTTCACCCTTTAACTCCCGTCCTGTAAGACAGGCTTCATCCTTTAACTCCCGTCCTGTAAGACAGAATTCATCCTTTAACTCCCGTCCTGTAAGACAGGCTTCATCCTTTAACTCCCGTCCTGTAAGACAGGCTTCATCCTTTAACTCCCATCCTGTAAGACAGGATTCATCCTTTAACTCCCACCCTGTAAGACAGGCTTCATCCTTTAACTCCCACCCTGTAAGACAGGCTTCATCCTTTAACTCCCACCCTGTAACACAGGCTTCATCCTTTAACTCCCATCCTGTAAGACAGGATTCTCTTCTTGCACTTTTTGCCAGTGACGTCAATCCTTAACTGTGAAACCGACATTGTGGCCATTCCCCACTCGGTCGAAAACGAAATCCGAGATCCATCATTCGGATACGCGAGATTCGTCGTTGTAAGAGAATAATAAAAAAAAAAAAAAAACGGCCTGCAATGGCACTGTCAGGCACTTGACACTGACAAGCTAGGCCTAGGTACCTATGGAAATGGTAGCCTGTGGTTGCTGGTGCGGAAACATCGCTGCTGTTGCTACCTACCCTTACAGATGTGGTACATAAAGTACAGCTCGTCGACAGCACGCCAAGGCCAAATACAAAAAGCGGTAAATGTGTATCCTTGCACCACACACATTACACCGTATCTACAAAGCCCTCCAAGGTCAGGAGTTTAGTCACCAGGAGATGCTTCTAGTCAGCAACGGAAGTAAGTAAGCCGCGGAGGTCTGGAAAGCCAAACTGGCAGCTATGCAATTGGGTAGACAGGTGTCCACAGCATCAGTGTGAACAAGTTACAGAGAAGGTTGGACTGACTGTGGACAAAACGTGAGTCCTGGGGGGGGGGGACACACACACACACACACACACACACACACACACATGCGCGCGCACACACACACACACACACACACACACACACACACACACACACACACGCACACACACACAAACACACACACACACACACATACACGCACGCACAACACACACACACACACACACACACACACACACACACACACACACACACACACACACACACTCACTCACTCACTCTAATTCTCACACAACAGAAATCTTTTGTTACCGGAAATGTTTGCTGAGACAGATACGCAAAGTGAATAACAAACTGGCTGACGATCTTTTTCATTCCACCAAGAGACCGTGACGAGCCCGCAACTCCAAACGAATGGAAACCGCGGCTCAGTTACATTCTTTACCTTGCCGACCAGGAAGAAAGTTCAGAAACTTATTGTAATACAGTTTGTGGTGTACAGGTTTCATCTGGGTTGTAAACGGCACCATCCGCGCGCCGGAGTGTTCCTTTATATTCCCTTGCGTTGTCCCGATCATATTTCGTCCCGATAGACTGAGCAATGAAATGGATTGAGAAAACACGGGTTAACAGAGAAACAGTTGGGCTGTGTTCTTTTAGGGCTTAGTTTTCATTTTGTCCATGAATGTGTTCGTGTCACTCCGCGAGAGGTTTGCTTGTGAGCCACGCGGAACAGGAGTCCGGGCTGGTGGAGGTGGTGGCAGTCCCAAAGGACTCTGTGTGTGTGGTGTGTGTGTGTGTGTGGTGTGTGTGGACTGTGTGTGTGTGTGTGTGTGTGTGGTGTGTGTGTGTGTGTGTGCACCTCGGATAAAAGGTATGTGAAGTGCGTATGACACACACGACTTCACCGGGGTCATTCTTGACACCCCCCAAAAAAAAGGGGGTTGGGGGGGGGTCTAGTCCCTACCCCTTGCTGAGACGGGGAGAGAGAGAGAGAGAGAGAGAGAGAGACAGACAGACAGACAGACAGACAGACAGACAGGGTTGTTTAATGTTCGAAAGTCATAAGACACTTAACATTTCCGTTAAATACAAATATCATACAATCAAAATAGATGATGACATAGAGACAGACAGGCAGATACAGCGATTCTTGTAAAACAAGACTGTCCGCCGAGAAATAAACAACGCGTAAGAAAATTACTTTAAAGAAGTAAAGTACATAAATAGGGGGAAAAAAACGAAAAAAAAAAAGTGGTGATAGAGAAACGAAAGACAGAAGTAAACGACGAGAAACTCATGTTGTATTGTTCATCAAGTCATCCTCTCGATGAAACAGGAAAGAAACCTTGCAAACACTTGCACAAATTCAGTGGGAAAATGTCTTCGTAATTTTTTGGGGGAAAATATCAGTACTTGCCCGCTCTGGATGTACCAAGGGAAGTGAACAACACAATGCAAAAAACCGCACTGCCCGCAGCGCTGCGAAAGCGATAAACGGACATTTTTCAGCAACTGCATCCACTCTGCCTGAGATTGTCGTGGACACTGTCTCAGTCCCACCTGCTAAGCTTCCCACTGTGAATAACAATCATTTCACTCTGGAAACGAATAAACAAACACAAGACTGGGAACGACAACACGAGTCGGTACCTGTCGTCTGCCTCTCAAACTCACGCACGCGGAGTGCGCTAGCTTGCCTTCATTGGCTAGAGAGCGCTGCCATCTGATTGGACGATCGTATCTAGGCGATGCCCGATGCTTCACCCGTGAAATCGATTTCGTCTCATCTCTGTCACTACTGTAAACGGGGGAGGAGGAGGAGGAGGAGGAGAATGGAGCGGAGTTGAAAGGGCGTTGATGGAGATGGGGATGGGAACAGAGAGGGTAGTTGTAAAGACACAGAGAGAGAGAGAGAGAGAGAGAGAGAGAGAGAGAGAGAGAGAATAAATGGCAGTTATGTTTCATGTGAAGAGCATAGCGAACAACGCGGAAATTCCAAAACGACAACCGGGAGAGACTTGCTGTTGCTTTTCCCAACATTCAGGTTCCAGCTCCAATCATATAAGTCAGCCAACAACAAAGAACATCCTTAAACTCACAAAGAAACAGCAGATCACCGGAGAAAACGTATCCTGAAAACAGACACGAACAATCCCAGCGGCTATGGCATGGTAGCTTCACTGATGACATCGTGCGCTATGTAAGGTATAGTCGTGCTGAAAGCATTAGGCGTTCGCCTTGATTCGTCGCTTCTGAAATACAACACTTACAAAACGTTGCGATCAGATCAGTGGAACACACATTGTTCATTTACTTGTTTATCATCAGAAAATGATAAATTGCCTGATGTTTGCCCGCTGCTAAAACCATTCCGACGTATTTATTCGCAGGGACTCACTGAAACCCGTCTTACTTCTCAAAGTTCAGACCAAATACTCGTAATTCCTAACCTTAACGTCATTCGCCGTAATGCTACTCGGCATGGTGAAACTTGCTCTGCCTCACATGCCCACAGTAGCACATTTCAGTTTATTAGCAGAAAGAATTGATTTTGAGACCACAGAGGTCAAATACATCTGGACTGAGATAAAGGATCCACAGTCATGTCCGTATTAACTGGCTATGTACACAGAAATCCTGCTTCATCATATGACTGGCTTGATGACTTTGTACATCTGATGGACGAAATCGGTGAAATCAATCGCAACGTTCTGTTATTACCTGACTTTATGATCTGTTTAAAACCCTAAGCAGCCTGCCAGTCATCTGCACTGTCTCGCCTGCATCAGCAGCTTGTCTGCATGACACACTCCAGCCTGCCAGTCAGCTCCTGCACGTCTGAATTACTGCATGACAACCAGCTCCAGCCTCGTCAATTACTTGAGCACACACAGATCAAACACGGATCAAAATTCAAAACAAGTTTTGCATATACATGTACGTCTGTTTGCAACTCTCTTTCCCCCAAACCTTAAATATCTTGCCTTTTACAGTATGCTGTCAAAAACGAGCTTCGAAACTATCTCACAGACACTTTGCAGTAGACTACACTGTTTCATAGAAGTATCTGTAGTGCTCAAAGTACCCATACCCTTCAGTAACAACTTAGGTTATAGCACCAATAACAGTTGTGTTCGTTGTTACTGCAATAGAAATGTCAATAAATGATATTTAGTTTCTGTCCTTACCTAGTGGGGATTGTTATTCCTCTTAAATACTTGATTTTGTTTTTTGCCAGTACCATCACCATCATCATCGTCATTCTGCTCATAATCTCCATCAGCAGTTACAAACATATTACAAACAACGTCTTTAATTCATTGTTGATCTAACCAACTTACAGATGTGTGTGTGTGTGTGTGTGTGTGTGTGTGTGTGTGTGTGTGTGTGTGTGTGTGTGTGTGTGAGTGAGTGAGTGAGTGAGTGTGTGTGTGTGTGTGTGTGTGTGTGAGTGTGTGTGTGTGAGTGTGTGTGTGAGTGAGTGTGTGACTGTATGTATGTGTGTGTGTGTGTGTGTGTGTGTGTGTGTGTGTGTGTGTGTGTGTGTGTGTGTTGCTACGGGCGGGCTGTTTTCCCCACCACCGCCCTACTCTACCTGTGTTCCCCTCCTCCCCTATCTCCACCACTCTTTTTGTTGTTGTTGTTGTTGTTGTTAATGTTGTTGTTGTTGTTATTGTTGTTGTCAGCGTTGATGCCTTCATGAATACGCTCGCTTGTTGTACAGCCTGTGCATACATGTGTGTGGGAATCATGTTCTCCAGAACTCTGTGTGTTCTTCCAGTGCTTTTTCTTTCATCGCATATTTTCACTTAGCAAGGACAGACTAGAAGAACAGGCTCTATCTAAAATCTTAATCCTTGAGCGAATAAGATTTTTTTTCTGATCTCTCTCTCTCTCTCTCTCTCTCTCTCTCTCTCTCTCTCTCTCACACACACACACACACACACACACACACACACACACACACACACACACACAGAGAGTGGAAGCAAAATCATTTGCAAACGATCACCTTATGAAGTATCACTTGTTTATATCATTCATAGGCCAGAGTGGAAACAAACTTACTTGCAAAATGATCACTTTGTGATGTATCATTTATTCATATCAGTTATACACTTTTAAGGCCCGGGGGTGGTGTACCAGAGGCATTAACATCGCCAGACTCAGACTCTATCTTAAGGTAAGGTAAGGTAATGTCGCTTATAGCCCAGCCGACCGCAAAGGGCCATATCAGGGCTGTCACCGCTTTGAGGTCAACTCACGTCATTTATTCACACAACCCTTTAAAATACATCTTCTTAAAACACACCCGAAATGTTAAATTTTTTTCCACTGTAAAATCTCATATGCAAAATGTTAATCTCTTTCCAAAAAATTCAAAGATCGCATCAGGTGGAACATCTCTGAACAAGGTTCTCATGGAATCGTCTGTAAAATGTTTATGTCTCACATCATACAAGTCCCGACACTCTGAACTCTGTTTCATTGTGAGTGGTACATGACATGGAATGCACCACGAAGCTTCTTCATACTTTAAAAGGTACGAAAGTAATATACTGTCTAGTTTATATCCGTAACCTGTAAAATAATTAAATTATAGTCACATTCACCAACCAGAAAAGACTTCCCTTGCTTTGACAAAGTCCTAACAGTGAGCATCATTTCTTATTCATGTGTCCAGATCTTCCTCTGGGCAAATGTGAAGGTTTTCGTTTCCTTTGTTCCAACCCCAACATCCCTCCCTCCCCCCCCCCCCCCCCCCCCCCCCCCCCCCCCCCCCCCCCCCCCCGAGAAAAAAAAAAAAAAATTGCAAATGCGAAGTGGATGATTTTGTTATCTCTCAGGACAGGCCTTTATTGCATGTAATAGACTACGCCAGAAGCCACTACCACCACCCCCCTTTTTTCTTCTTCTTTTTTTAAAACATTCACAACATCTGTATCCTACCGTCTCTCTGATTTTTTTTCAAAATCTGTGCCTTTACCCGTCACATTGCATTGTTTTTTTTTAATGTACAAAATTCACACAAGCCCCCCCCCCCCCCCCGTTTTCCCCCTTCCCCCCCCCCCCCCCCCCCCCCGCCCCCTTTCATTTCCCAGCCCCTACAAATTCTGCACCTTGAAACCCACCCACTGATTCCCTCTCCCTCGCTGTAAAATTCTGTGAATGGGTTGCTGCTCCCCAACCGCGATTTAGACACATACCCCTTCCACCCCCCACCCCCCCCTTCCATCAGGACCTGATCCGCCCCTTTCGATGAGAAAGAAGTACATCCTGATCACACAAGCCAGTCATCACGAACAGACTGTGTCATATTTATCA
>JADBJO010001419.1:287500-292500 GCA_016801955.1 Conus betulinus
TTTCACTGTTCTGATGTATGTACAAAAACGTCTGGGTTTATTACTGCACTAATGGACTTTGCCATCTACGCACCCGACTGACGACAATATTCATGGAGTCAGCGTGAGAGAGTATTCCCTTCCAAAAATGCTGTCACATCCATTTTACGGCAGCTTTTAGGAACCTACTGATATCAACACTTCTTGAAAACAATTCATCAAAAGCATGCACGTGGGGCAGTAATTGAATCGGAGGAAGTCACCACAACAGCAAAAACCTGAAAGAGCTCAGAATTTGTTTGTTTTTGCTTTAATTTCAAAGCGGTGATCAGAGAAATGGAGGATGCTGAAGATGATGCTAAGGAGTTCCAGCTTGGTCTAGACTCCGTGACAGGAACTCCGGGCTCCCTTTCATGGCATGGCCTGAGGTCAAACCAGCCGGGTCAGGACATTAAGAAATCTGCGGTGAAAGACAAAACGCAGGTGCATGAACTTGTGATCGTTCGTCTTCGTCTTTCGCCACGCCCTTTCAAGTGTATGGTATGTTCGTGTACACAATTAACTACTTACCTCCTCGCTTCCCTGTGTAGTTATACATATACCTATTGGCCCTATAGTTGTGCAGAGTTGGCGGGCATGACTTCGTCTGTCTATCCGTCCTATGTCAGGAGCATCTATGCGAACATAGAAACAGACAGACAAGCAAACAAAAGGTAAAGGTTCGTGGTGGTAATAGCTGTCAATAAAAACAGACTGAAAACAAAAGGTAAAGGTTCGTGGTGGTAATAACTGTCAATAAAAACAGACAAGCAACCAAAAGGTAAAGGGTCTTGGTGGTAATAACTGTCAACCGTCGTTCGTGAAGTCAGGTCTTTATCAGAGCTGAACAGTTTCTTTCTTTTTTGTCGCTAAGAACTCAAACATTGTCAGGCTCGCTAAGACCTGAACTTGCTAAGGAGGGACAGACAGACTTACAGACCTACAATACCTGACGCCCCAACTCAAATAAGCAGTCCAGAAACAGATGACCAGTTCACACACATATAATTTCATTCAAACCACGACACCGGGGTCCATAACATTGAATATTTCACTCACTACCTACACGACCACTCTCCCTCAAAACATTCAACCCCTTGACACAATTCGCATACAGATTTCTAGTCACACACACCCTGCATAACAAAACTAACATAAGGTCATGATATCAGTTAACGACTAAACTTAGTTCGGGTCAAATCCCAATGTGCCCAGCCTGGTGTGATGCGTCGCTACCATGCAGTGCAACCCACACGACCGATAGCACCTTAGCTATTGGCCCAAAAAGACTCCGTGAATCCGAGACCTACACAACAAATTCACTTACCGGCTCATACACAAGCCAGCAACCAGGGAATGAACTCCGACACAATGACAGACCAATCACTAATATAGAATGCCCAAACAACAATTCTGTAACACATATACATTCAAGGTGAACTAAACCGGATTACATTCCAACAACTTGGCACGTAAAGCACGCGTGACCAATTGACAATCCAATAACTGGGTTGCTATGACACACTCGCACAGAATGGCCAACCAAGTTACCCAAAATATAAGAAATGTTTATCTAAATGTCTCTTGCCACCACACAAAAGACGAAATGTCTTAAAAAGCCCCAGCTGCACACACACAAGCAATGACTAATTACCAACACTAAAGCCCACAGCACAATGATATTAACTAAATAAATTTGAAGTCACTACGGATTTCTGCTGGTGTCTGTCACACACTGGTAGTCTACTCCACAACTGATGAATGATGGCACACTCTCCCTGATCCTGGAAATAATGTCCAATGCTGTTACCTTAGAACAGCCCCTGTTTGTCGTCAACATTCACATGTACCACTTAAAACTGTCGCAGCAACAGGAACAGCAGTCCACGCTGTGCCACACCTCACACAGGGATCCCGTCACCACCAGTCCACAGGCCACACCTCACACAGGGAGTCACCAGCCAGGCAGGAGTACAGGGAGATATCTGTGGACACATACAGGCGCATCCCCCACTAAGAATCTATCATGAATCCCATAGGGCCCTACACATACTAAATTCACACTCATCATGAACACAACACGTGAGAGTCAAAGTTATTACTGTGGATATTCTTTTTTTAAACTAACCTGTTCCAATCACATGATGCACCCAATGGTAACCTTATCCAAATTAATAAACCAGAGTTAGCAACCAGCCTTAGTCTAATCATCATTCATTTGTATAAAAGGAAAGAGTTTTCCGGACAGACTATACACAGCTAACTTTACAAGACATCAGTGCCACACAGCAGTACAAAAAGTCCAACTTCAGTCTGACCCAAACCCATAGCCCTGGTCCGACTGCATATCCACTGTTACGTACTTTTCTTAGACAGCAGAACAACCTTAAAAACACGCATGTGTTCCAACACAATTCCCAATGTTAGGAACAAGGTCCAAACATCTGTAACTTGGAAAGGAAGAGATAAAAGATGCAGATACTTACTGCCTGAAATAAATCTGTCGGTCACTGTCATTGCCATAAATATCACAACTTATAGCCTATGTCCGAACCACGGGACAACCACACACACACCACATCACTACCCCAAAACACTTCCGGGGCTATCAATCTGTGTTAAAGTTGACCTTCAGCTAAAATATCCAGCAGGCTTACTCCAACTGACTGAGCAACGCATATAAGGTTGACAAAATATCATCATAAGGTTGACAAACATATCATCATAAGGTTGACAAACATATCATCATATACGACTTGCACCCAACAATTCACAACAATGGGCCGTCTCCCCTGGTTAACTTCCAGACAGGTGCCAACAGTACGAGCAACCACACAAACACATAATTCCCTTGTCTGGCATTAAGGCCTGCTAAAAAGACTAAAAGACCATACTGACACCAACAGGTTCCAGTGACTGATGAAACTATTGAAAGATCACACGAATAAATGTACTTACACATGGACAAACACCCTACCTTGATCTTACAGGCCCAGAATCATATCAGTCTACATAACTACTCAATGCAAACAATACACTGTTTAAATTACAAAACCAGTAGCCCTTCCTGGCACTAACACTGCCCCTTGCCTGGCACCTCAGACAGCTTCCGGCCTCCAGCTGCCCAACTCAACAAATGAAGATATGGATTTCCTTCTGAGTTCCCCCCGTATCTTGGCTCAGTCCAACCGCAAACCCAGGTTCAGATGACCGGATTACTAAAATGTCTACACTGAATTATACCAAACGTACCTTGAACCAACACGTGTCTGGCCCAACTCCGAGATGGGTTGTCCAGCTCCACCAAGGCCACCCCCAGACCGGCAGACTGGCACGTCCACAACACCCAACCACAGCAGACCGGCACGTCCACAGCACCCAACCACAGCAAAAAGTCTTCACCCCACCTGGTGTCAGGTACACAGGTTACAGTTCAACAAGAACACAGCGTGTTCACACCGGTTTTTTCCAATCGCACCATGGCTCTAGAGAAGACACTGGTACCAAATGAATAAACAGGCACAAGTCCCTCCACCTCTTCAGTGCAGCTGCAGCAAAACCTAGGCTACTTGCTGTTTCACAAATTACACAGTAACAACAGTCCTTCCACTGTACCTCCAACAGCGAGAAGAACATTACACAGAAAACACAGAATCAGTCCCCTCCAGACTCGAGGCAGCTCCGCTAATCCGTAAGTCAGAACCCTGAACATGAAGTTCCTAAAAGGATTCCCTGGGACTTCCCAACATAGAAACAGCACACCATCCGTCAGAGACTTCCACTCTGAAACAGCTGCAAAACACACTGAGCGACTGTTCACCTCCCCCACAGCCTGTTTTACTGTAAACTTGGCTATGATTGGATAATTCAACGTAAGGCTAACTATGATTGGACAACTCACAGTGAGGATGATGCATGACCCCATTTCCCCACTTCACGGAAAACATTAAAGAGTTCAAGATATCTCCCTACCCTCCCCCAAGCTGTGCTGTCACACACAGATGACGCACACACGCATGCGACGTGAGCAGAAAATGTTCGCCGGCTCACACTAGCACACATACAGGGAATATTGACTCCGATGCGAACCACGCAAGATACACTGACAAGGAACATGATCAGTCTGCACATGCAGAAGTACAAACAAGAGTCGCCTCCAATAGATCTATCTATACAGGCTCACGTAACAATGTCAGTGAACCCTGACAAACGTCGCATCCACCCTCCTTCCTATTTCTCGAGCCCCTCCCCCTCCCTCCACCTCCTGCCTGTATGGGGACAGGGACAATGAACAGACGAGAAAGCTTAGAGAAGTAGACAACAGACGAGAAAGCTTAGAGAAGTAGACAACAGACGAGAAAGCTTAGAGAAGTAGACAACAGACGAGAAAGCTTAGAGAAGTAGACAACAGACGAGAAAGCTTAGAGAAGTAGACAACAGACGAGAAAGCTTAGAGAAGTAGACAACAGACGAGAAAGCTTAGAGAAAGAGACAACAGACGAGAAAGCTTAGAGAAGTAGACAACAGACGAGAAAGCTTAGAGAAGTAGACAACACAGACGAGAAAGCTTAGAGAAGTAGACAACAGACAGAGAGAAAGCTTAGAGAAAGAGATAACAGACGAGAAAGCTTAGAGAAGTAGACAACAACAGACGAGAAAGCTTAGAGAAGTAGACAACAGACGAGAAAGCTTAGAGAAGTAGACAACAGACGAGAAAGCTTAGAGAAGTAGACAACAGACGAGAAAGCTTAGAGAAAATAGACAACAGACGAGAAAGCTTAGAGAAGTAGACAACAGACGAGAAAGCTTAGAGAAAGAGACAACAGACGAGAAAGCTTAGAGAAGTAGACATTTGTAACCAGAGACACTTCCAGACATGAACACGTAGAGACAAGACGTAATCCAAACAGAGACACGCCAAGGATACACAGAGACCGAGACACACTAAGAAAGAAACACATCCAAACAATAACACATACGGA
>JADBJO010001419.1:305000-310000 GCA_016801955.1 Conus betulinus
CTGCAGCTCATCGATGCACGCGAAGGTGGCTCTGCAGTCCTAGCCTGGAGGCGCAGAGTCTTGAACAGTGGAGGCATTGGAAGTCCGTTTGCTGTGATCACTGCTGATGCAGCCCTGTGTCGCTTTTCTCTGGCATCAGTGAGCTTCTGGCGTCGTGCTCTTCGTAGTTTGCAGCAGCTTTGTTGACTGAGACTCTCCATTTTGGTCTGTCCATAGCACGCTCCTCCAGTTCTCTCGGCTTGACGTGACACCACTGGATGCTTGCTTTCACAGTGTCTTTGTATCGCAGCTTGGGCGGCCTTGGTTTCTCTTGCCGAGCTGCAGCTCACCATACATCAGGCGTCTTGGCATCCTAAACTCCTCCATACGGATGACACATGCCCCACCCATCGAAGTTGGGCCTTGATGAGCATGGACTCAACGCTGGTGGAGTTGGCACGTTCCAGGACCTCCAGGTTGGTGATGTGGTCCTGCCAGCTGATTCCGAGTATGGAACGGAGAGCTCGCATGTGAAAGTATTCCAGTTTTTTGACGTGTCTGCGATACAGTGTTCATGTGTCACACAACCGTAGAGAAGGGAGGGGATACCACTGCATTGTAGACCTTCAGTTTTGTTGATAGTCAGATACTGTGTTGGTTGAGCACTCGGGTGCGGAGTCTGCCTATTGCCTGGCTAGCCTTGCCGATTCTAGAGACGATTTCTTTATCCAGGGAGCCATCACAGGAGATGGTGCTTCCCAGGTACTTGAAATGTTCGACATTGGCAAGTGGTGTGTGTCGTCGATGATAATGCTGGGTGCAGGTGGGGTGGGTGTTTGGTGCAGGTTGGTGAAGCACCTCCGTCTTGCCGAGACTGACAGTCAGGCCGAAGAGCTTTGAGGCCTCAGAGAAGCGATCTAGGATCATCTGCAGGTCGGATTCTGCATGGGCCAAAAGAGCGCAGTCATCAGCAAAGAGGACTTCTTGGAGGAGGGTTTGCATGCTCTTTGTCTTGGCAGTGAGACGACACAGGTCGAAGAGGGAGCCATCCAAACGGTAGCGAATGTAGACCCCTTTCTCCAGGTCGCGGACGGCATGGGACAGCATACAGGTGAAGAACACATTAAATAGGACTGGAGCTAGAACACAGCCCTGTTTCACACCGTTGCTGATTGCAAAGGCTTCCGTCACATTCCCGCTAGAGAGGACCTGGTCTGTCATGCCGTCGTGAAAAAGCCTGGTCATCGATATAAACTTTGGCGGGCATCCGATGCGCTCTAAGACTGTCCAGAGGGCCTCTCTATTGACCGTGTCAAAAGCCTTGGTCAGATCTATGAAAACAGAGAATAGGGGCATGTTTTTTTGTTCAATGCACTTCTCTTGAAGTTGTCGGATGGCAAAGATCATATCAGTAGCACTTCTGCCAGGCCTGAAGCCGCATTGTGCCTCAGGGAGGTTCTGCTCCGATACTATGATAAGTCTGTTGAGTATAACTCTGGCAAAGATCTTCCCTGCAATAGAGAGGAGAGAGATGCCCCTGTAGTTCCCACAGTCAGATTTGCTTCCCTTGTTCTTGTAGAGGGAGACAATCAGGGCATCACGGAAATCATCAGGCATCTCCTCCTCTCCTCCCAGATACTCAGCAGGACATCATGAAAGGCTTCAAGGGCGTTGGGGCCTGCCGCCTTGTAAATCTCGGCAGGAATGAATGCCCGTCTTTCCCGACGCTCTGCCCGAGTTTGTCTGACGGATCGCCTTCTTAATTTCGTCTATGGTCGGGGGTTCTGCGAGCGAGTCTTGCATTGGCTGCTGGAAATCTGGTTCAGTGCGTCTGCGTCGACCGATGAGGGTCGATTAAGCAGGCTACTGAAGTGCTCTTGCCAGCGCTTGTTCAAGCTCTCTTGGTCTTTGATCAGGGTCGAACCGTCCGAGGACAACAACGGGGAGCAGCCCGATATATAGAGGGACTAAAGACTGTCCTCAGAGCGCAAAAGAATTTCTTGGAATTGTGGGTATCCGCGTAATGCTGGACTTCGGCCGCTTTATCTTGCCACCACTGGTCCTGCATCAGTCGAAGGTCGGACTGGACTTTTTGCCTGTAGAGTTTTAAACCTGTCACGCTTGGAGACGGAGGACGGGTCATTCTGCCACTTGATGTAAGCCTTGTTCTTAGTAAGGAGGGCTTCTCTGATCTTGTCATCGTTTTCGTCGAACCAGTCTTCATGCGTTCTAGTTTGGGCACCAAGCACTTCCTTTGCAGTCTCAGCGACGGTATCCTTGAAGGAGGACCATTTCTCAGAGCTGCCTACGGAGGTCAGTCCATCTTGGAATTTTTCATCAAGTACTTCTTGAAATTTTGCCAGTCAGATTGGTTCTTCAGTCTGGTGACATTGTAGGAGGCCCCAACAGTCTTGGGTCGGTTTCTGTGAGGTGGAGCGATGTGCAGTGTCAATACAGCCCTGACCAGTCTGTGATCAGTCTAGCATTCAGCACCTCTCATGGCACGAGTAACTCGGACGTCCCTGATGTCACGTTGGCGTACAATGACAAAATCGATCATGTGCCAGTGTTTTGACTTGGGGTGCATCCAGGTGGTCTTGTACTTGTCTGCCATCCTGAACAAGGTGTTGGTGATGCAAAGGCTGTGTTCTGCACACTTGCGGAGGAGGAGCAGGCCGTTGTCGTTGACCTCGCCTACTCCGTGTCTGCCCAGAACGCCTTCCCAGCTGCTGGCTCGTTCGACATGTATGCAAAAGAAAAGACTTCTGGTCCACAGTTTCTTCAAATTTGAAAGAAAATTAATTGTCTGCCACGCCAAGTTGTTCATGAATGTCAGCAGAATTTGAATTTGGAAATAGAGGGGGTTAATTACCGCCAGGGACACAGACATACAGAGCACAGGACTAGACACAATGCATTTCGACCTCTACATGTTCTTCTTGTCACTGTCCTAAATGTTACTTGTTTTCACCTGAAGAAGACCCAAGAGGTCGAAATGCATCGTGTCTAGTCCTATACTCTGTTTGTCTGTGTCCTTTGCGGTAACTAACCCCCCCCTCTCTTTCCAATTTTGCCTCATTTTCCGCCCTCAGTCACCCCGTCTTGAAACTTCTCAGAATTAGAGTTTCTTCCAGCAGCTGCACGCTGCTTCGTCCCTCCTTTCAGAGAAGAATGGCAGTGCGCCGGAAAGACGTCATCAGCTGCATCAGTCTCCCCTATCTTCCTCATCCCGCCCCATGTTTTGTCTGTCTCTCCTGGCAGCCTGGTCCCCATGCTTCTCCCTGACACACATATCCCCCCCCCCCCCTCCTCCCTTCCCCCCTCAATCAGCAGAGCTTCTCATTCATCCCCGTAACCTCCCTCCCTGCTTCCCGTGTTCCACATTCATCAAACCCCTTCCCCATAAAGAACAAAACAATACTACAGCAAAAGAAAAAAAATACGCTGGTTATGATTTGGCGTCGAACTCTGAGAGCCTCTCATCGTCACATTCTTTTTCATTGTTTTTCATGCTTATTGTTTTGGCGTGTGGAGTGCTCCTTTGCATTTGCCCCATCATATATATGAGAGGTTGTTTTTTTTTTAATCATTGTATGCTATTTTCTTTCTTTGAAAACGAGGCATCTTTCTCTTTCATTTCGACCACCACCCCTTACCCACTAGTCCCGGGATACCCAAGGAACTACCAACGCGTCCTGTTTTTTCACTCAATTTGTTTGTCAAAGCATATACACACACACACACACACAAACTGTGTATTCAAAGATTCCGTCCATCAATCTGGGAAATTCTTGTCTCAGCTGAAATTTCTGTCATCGATATTCTATGCCTCGGGATGTAATTAGCGACTTATTTTGCAGAAAACACATATTGGCCAGATCGAATTCTTCATCATCATCCTCTTGTCAGCTGCCATCATCCAGATGATTACTCTGCCGCTAGATGGGGGGGGCTGCGAAGAAAGGAAAGAAAAGAAAAAAAAAGAGCGAGAACGATATGGAACTCCGAAAAAGTCCGGCTACAAGGAGTGGTTTTATCAACAGGACACCGCTGCTTCAGTGTGTCGGTAAATAGCCTGCAGGTAAACCCAGCGCGTCCTTAGTACGAGAGAAGAATGGAAAACTACGTCTATCGTCTTGACCAAGGTTCCTGGCAAATACAGTTAACATAGACACAGAAGGTCTACAGCCACTATTCTGTTTTCTTGAGAATTCATCTCACTCACCGATGGTTTTTGGGGAAAAAGGAATATTTCTGTACGTGACTCGAAACTGGAACTTACAAAGTTGTCATGAGTGTTGTTTTTGTTTTATCCAACAGAGACAGGACCTATGTCCTTCTTTAATGTTCTTTTCCTGCATACCGTCCCTGCCACACACTATGTATTTGCTGGCCAGTCTTAAGAGAGACGTTTAGAAACATTAACAGTTGGTGTTGAGGAAGGTTGGGATAATAGGCAGAGCAGAAACCACCCGCCGACCACGTGGAATGTTGATCACTAGTTTGGCAGAAGCCCTTCCAAGATGCTACGCACCAAAAATTTTAAGTGTAAATTTCGTTGAAACATAAGACAGTGGAATGTTCAAAACCATATCACGACCATAAAACTAAACTAATCATGAGAGAAAAGTACAAGTTATTCACAAATGAACATTATGCAGCACAAACGTCCAATCATCCTCCACTTATGCACTGCTTTGTCACTTTAACTACTCAGATATTTTTTGAAAATATATTCAGTATGTCTGTTTCAGTTTATTGCTGTTTCAGTTTATTGCTGCAAACTACTAACCAGTAATGATATCTTCTTTACAACTGCGCACTGGCCATCCTTGTATAACAGTGATGTAACAAGTTTCCATTTTTGCTCAGTTAGATTCGACCTAAATACCTCTACACAGCAGTAGGAAGTGTGGTTTAAACGGCCACCATTCTCCAGTTCCGACTCTATGCATTCGGGCATAGAGAGAGATGATAGCTGGGGGGGGGGGGGGGGGGGGGGGGGTGGTCGCAGCCCAGAC
>JADBJO010001419.1:320000-322500 GCA_016801955.1 Conus betulinus
TATGCCATTTATTCTTAATCACTTCGGTGTATTTCTCTGCTTGAAAGATATTTTAAATGAGTAGAACCATGCAGGTATATTTTCCCTTGCTCTCCATGTCAGAATGCCAATTCTGTTTATAACATGCAATCAAACGATCTTTGAATTCTGAAATAAAACTCTGTTCGTGTCATATTCCCTGGAATAGCCGTACAATCCCAAATCCATTTTCAGATAGAACTGTCTGTACACGATACGCCCAGTTTTCTTTACCATGCTCTATCTGCCCTAGCATCATGTCATATGCTTGTCTACAGAGTCTAGTTGGAGAAAGCGTCAAAAGCTTCAACCAGAATCTTATACATTAAACATATGTTCTTATAAATAAAGGGTACCTGCCAGTCTCTTTGCTTCTGTTTGGGTATCAAACATTTTCCAAAAGAAACACGCATCAGAAGAATTCAGCTTTTGCAATGACCTTAGGATTTTGGTGACACCTTTTTTTTTCCATTCCGACATGACTCGTTTCATGCATTTGTTAAACTTGGCCTTGTTGTAAACATAATTCCTAAATATTTGTAAGCATTAACAACTACCATTGCTGTACTGCCATACAATCATTTTTCTTGCCACGACAGATGGCCGCCGTTACGGAAAAACTATAACATTTGTTTTTTTGGTTGTTGTTTTTTTTTCAAGATTAAACGTCAAATGTAATCAGTCAACATCTACCTTCAGTGCCTTAATCTGATGTTGCAAACTAAAGGGTGTGCAAGACAAGAACATGACATCATCAGCAAAAAAAACATTCAAAATAATTCAAAAGCTTTGGTACAATTTGTATTTCTGTGCTTACGTTTTCTGATTAATTCTACTGCTAATTCATTGATGCAGAAGAAGAACATTTGTGGGCTCAAAAGACATCCCTGTTTTACGCCACGCGGGCAACAGAAAAATGCTGTATATGTGCTTTTATCTCGAGCACATGCTAAAACCAGGTCATAGATATTTTGCAGAGCGCCATACAACCTGCTATTCACACCAGATATACGTGAAATGTTCCATAAAATGTTATGATTGACAGAATCAACAGCCTTCTTAAAATCATCAACAGAGGCAACGTAAAGTTTGGTGTTACGCAGTAAGTATTTTTCTACTAATGTAAAACAGAGTAAAAAAAAAATATGATCTGCAGTGCTGTAATTATGATCCGAAACCGGCTTGTTCCTCGATTATCTTTTCCTTTTTTTTTCTCTCCACTTTGCTAATTGTTTTGTTTAGAATGTGTGCATAACTTTACTGAATACACTTGTCATCGTTGTTCCACGGTAATTGTCAGGGTTTTTAGAATCTCCTTTTTTAAGTATTGTGACAATTATGGCTTTGGCTCACTCTTTGGGGAAAGTTTCACCGTCGAACAATTTGTTGAATAATACAACAAGAAAACCAACCACTTTTTCATTTACATGCTGTAACATTTCTTCAATGATTCTATCAGGTCCCGCATTTTTTTCCAGCCGTTAGATTCTTAATTTTTGCGGTTACTTTGTCTTTGGTAATAAATTCATTGAAAAGTGGGTTACACACATTGTCAAAATCAATGTCAATTTCATCATCAGTTTCATCTGCAGTATTGTCAAATGTGCTGAAGACGTCGAAGAAGGGATTGTACCATTATTGAGCGGTTACTTCATTGAAGATGAGGATTTCCTCTTTATTGATCTAACTGTAGACCAGAAAAGCATTGGATCGTTTTAAAGCACTCCGTAATTAAGCAAGTCTATTTTCTTCAAATATCCATTCTTTTAGACGTCCTAATTCGACACATCTTTTCTTTCTGGAACAGAAGTACTTTTTTCCTCTATATCGTCTTTTTTCTTGCATCTTGGGGACTGTTTTCACAACTTTTTCTTCGCTTCTTTCTTTCACACTCTGAATAAAACCATTCATTACATTTCTTACTACCTTTCCCAACCATTCTCACCTTGCAGGTTGCAGCTCCATACAGCCCATTCACAAAATGTTCTAAACAAGAATTTACATCAACATCCAGCGTCTGATAGACTTTACCCAAACATTCATGAAATTCATCACTATTCAGTTCATTTTTATAAATCTCAACATACTCGTCTGTCCGGATAAGTCTTTTTCCACCGGAGGCGCCACCACCTCTGATCAACGAGAATCCCCATGAGTTTGTCAATACCGGATACTCCAACAGAACCTCACCAAGGGCATAGTCGTGGAGAAGAAATTAAAACTGAGGTCACTATGAGAGCAGGGCATGAAGGGCCGCAACATTTGAGACATTGATTTATGTTGATTGATGAGGATGAGGTGATCAATATAATCCAACGGATTACTACGCTGGTCTGATACTGCATGGCAGGGTCTAGTTGCAAAGGGAGACGACTGCAGGCGCGCGGAAATCTAAACAAATCTTAAATAAATGTCAGCGAACCGCCCAGACAAGCGTGGACAAACGAGTCACAAGACAAACACACAACGCGTTTGGACCTCT
>JADBJO010001419.1:330000-332500 GCA_016801955.1 Conus betulinus
ACACACACGAACACGCAAGCGCGACAATTATATCAATGGTGCGGACTTCGTCAGTGTCACCTATGTATCTAATGTGTAGTCAGAACGCTGGATTAATGTGTAGGTCCAGCGTCTAAGTCCTATCCTCAAACCTTCTTCCTAAATCCTTGATTTTTCATTATTCCTTTATTCAGTCATATTTCTGTCAACCGTGTAAAAAAAAAAAAAACTGTGGCCTCGTGACTAAACAGACGTAAGCGGTCTGGTCTACATGGACTCAATGACGCTTGACTGAAGACACGCTAACTAAAACAACCGTGTTTACATTTGGCTACGACTAGCATTCTCTTCACCGGATATATCCAACAGGGGGATAACTCTCCCGGCACGAGCGTGGGAAGAGGTGCTGTCTAACACTACACAAATACCACCAGAACAACATGACAGTGATCAGCCGGAGCGCTGTCTCGATGCTGCGGAGCGTCCGTGGGATCGACCGCGTCACCTGATTAGGTCCAACGGCATGCTCTACTAACTGTTTTAACCACTCACACACATGTATAATGCATTTTGAAAGGCAGTTTACCGAAACGCCCGCGTTGACCTCGTGGTGATAGGTGAGGAAACACACGTCGGCGGGGGTAAACGTCTTGATAAGAACACTTCCATTATTAATCAGCTTGCACAATGGCTGGCACTCCTGCTTATCTGGTCGTCGGGTGGGAACGAGTGTTGAATTAAAGGTTTCTGAGGCAGACAAGGCACTTACCGCGTCATGCCAGTCTTGTCACTCTCCCTTCATCCCAAGCGTCCGCTTTTTACAACTCTCTCTCTCTCTCTCTCTCTCTCTCTCTCTCTCTCTCTCTCTCTCTCTCTCTCTCTCTCTGTCGTAATTTCATTCCATATCTTTCTTCAGTTCTAGCCACCTTTTTGCATGCTTCTACATTTGTTGCCTTGTCTTATGTTGCATTAATGACCCTACTCAGGGCGAGGACTGGATGTAAAAATGCACATCAGTGCTTATCTGTTATCCTTGTGGATAAAGAATTTTGTCTTGTCTTGACTTGTCTCTCTCTCTCTCTCTCTCTCTCTCTCTCTCTCTCTCTCTCTCTCTCTCTCTCTCTCTCTCTCTCTCTCTCTTCGTTTTCCTCGGATGTCGTTGGGTGCGGTCATAAGTGACCCGCTCTACAATGAGATTGTTTTCAGAACGGAAAAAGGTTGTATATAATTTTTATACTTTTATTCTATTGCACACTTTCCCAAATTCTCGTTGCACCTCAGCATACCTCTTACTTCGGCGTGTATTTTCTTAATCCTTGGTTCCTGAACTCTGACTCCAAGCCAAGAGACCAGTGTGAGTGCTCTTCAGCTGACCACCTAGCTCAACAGCAGTCTCTATCCCGTCATGTCAGCCCGGTAATTTGGACCTGACGCAGGACAGAGCCTGTGGCATCCCCGCTGTCTTGTGATCACCATCTGGCCACTTTCCGCTTCTCCAGACGTCGTCACGTCCTCTTTCTGTCGGGACGTGCCTCGCTCATACACAAGGGATGGGTGTAAATACCTGTGACGAGCGCGTGTGTGTGTGTGTCCTGGGACAGTATGTGAACCCTGGGTCACTAAGGAAGTTTTCCCCGTCCCAGGTGGATGAGCTGTGCTACAGCGAAAATTTCACCCGTCCCTGGAGGATTGATGAGCTGTGTTACAGGGAAAACTTTCCCCCTGCCGGGTGGATGAGCTGTCTTACAGGGAAAACTTTCCCCGTGCCGGGTGGATGAGCTGTCTTACAACAGGGAAAACTTCCCCGTGCCGGGTGGATGAGCTGTCTTACAGGGAAAACTTCCCCGTGCCGGGTGGATGAGCTGTCTTACAGGGAAAACTTCCCCCGTGCCGGGTGGATTAGTTGATTACGAGGCCAAAAAAATGGCTTCCCTCTTCGCTCCTCCCGGGACGGTCAGCTATATTTACGGAGAGAAATAAATGTTTTACCGAGATAATTACATAACGGGAAATTAAGAATTTTCCCTTTATGATTACCAGTTTTCTAACACAAGAGCTGTCATACACTGACGTCACACAATTCAGAGTTACAGCCTAGTCCAAAGTTACACCGTTACATCAGCTCTACACACACCAGCGGTGTGGTTACAGGTAGTAACTTTGCCACTTTGCCGCTTGAACGGACGAAAATCTCTCTGACAAAAAGAGAAAGATTCTACAACAGTGATTTTAGCCAACAGAATTATCTCAATGCCGTTTGTCAGGAAGAATAAAGGACATGAGCAAAATTTGGGGATTCTTATGTTCCTACGCCATTTTGTGAGGCAGAAGGATTAGGGAGAGTAGAGTTTAGTTGCATTACAAGCTTCAACTGCGGGAATTCTTTTTTTTTTTCATCTCACTCGCGAGGCTCCTCCTCCGGCAAATATCACAAAGCACCTTTAAAGTGTAGTAGAAAAAGAAATTTTTGATGTGTGTGCGCGCGTACGTGCGTGCGTGCGTCTGTGCGTGGGTGCGTGCG
>JADBJO010001419.1:340000-345000 GCA_016801955.1 Conus betulinus
TTCGGGACAAATCATCAAAGCTTTAGCCACACAGTTAAAAAAAAAAGGCTGAATGAAAGGTCAGAGGTCAACAGGTTTGAGTGTGGTCACTTTGCTGCCAAGAGAACTGCCGAGCAAGAGGCACAGTCTCCATTCCCCTTCGCCCCCCCCCCCCTCCTCCCCCATACTTCCATTCACCCCCTCCTCCCTCCTCCTCCCTCCTCTTTCTTTTTGTTTTTTCTTGTTCTGGTTTTATCGACACAGGGTACTGTCTTCTGACCACGTAATTCATCGTGATAGATAACCTCGGATTCCACATAAAATGGCTGCTATACATACAGTTACTGCCTGTTAAAGACGTTTGAAGGCTTCGATCTTTCTCTGACAGTTTCATTTTCAAGTTTACCCTTGGCGTGATTTCTTCTTTTGAAAAAAAGAAGCGATATCAACACACAGACTGCAAGAAAAACACGAAAAGAAAAACTGAAGGACATTGTAGAGAAGGACATTATAGAGAGGACTGGTGGACAAAAAGTAAATGACAAAAAAAAATGTTTGAACGTTTCATGATTGACAAGAGAAGGTTGCTCTTACAACTGCATTCGAAGCCTTCACCTGTCTCAGGTGATATGGCTGACGGTGACAGATGTTCAATAGGAGCACTATCAATACTGCTCTACCACTGTCAGCAGAGGGGTCGCGAGGACTGGCAACGGAAGTGTCCGTGGATTAACACAATGATATACAATTTATGTGGCAAAGGAATCTAATTATGGAAACGTGGCTCAAACTTGGTAAATGTAACGGAATTCCAACAGATTTTTCATTTGCAGTGGGCTGGAAAGTCGTATTCCTCTGCTACACAAAACTGGACTTCTGTACCCACGTGGCAGTCAAGCAAAATACTGAATGAAAATGGTGTGTCTATTATCAATTGTTGTTCAAAACAAGAAAAGCATTCTGATCCAAATGAATTCCCGAAAGTTATCTGCAGATATCCAGATACTAAGAAAGGGACTGTAGTAGAAATTAAGCCAAATATTTTTTTTTTCCTAAAACCATACAACAAACTGATAAAGTTTAAAGTGAAAATGTTAAATTTCCCTACATGGAAAGAAAAGAGAATACACTTTGTGAAAGATTGGGTTCATGTTGATGAAAAGATATTAACAGATGTAGAAGAGTTCGAGGTATTGTTGAGATATGTAAGTGTTATGACAATATTAGAATATAAAACAGTTCAAAATCCTCTGCCGACATCATAGCTGGAGTGGATACAAACAAAGGAAATAGAAGAAACGCTCCTCAGTCTAGCTATTGTGAAGCAAATTTGTTCAATACAAAACTAAAGGGTATGAAGAAAATATTGAAAACTCAAAACACGAATGTCACACCCCTTGCAAATGATTGTTGACACGGGAAATTAAGCGTTCAGCTGATTGAAATCGCGTGGCTAAAACCACTAGTAACCCACCATGGAAGTACCACCGTACGAAATGCAACAGAAAATTAACCTTAAGATTTGCCCAACAAACACACCGCTCAAAAAAAATGTAAGTCTATTTTACGAATAAATGTGATC
Source organism: Conus betulinus (assembly GCA_016801955.1). Taxonomy (NCBI): domain Eukaryota; kingdom Metazoa; phylum Mollusca; class Gastropoda; order Neogastropoda; family Conidae; genus Conus; species Conus betulinus. Next base: position 341,562 of record JADBJO010001419.1, read on the forward strand.
ATCGAGATTAACTTTAGGGAACAATTGTTTCATTAATGTCCCACCCGGTGCACTGATTCTCGAAAGAAACAGAAACACTGATCTTCTTTCTTTGTTTTTCTTTCTTTGGGTGTCCACTTTCATCGAGTTGAAGATTCTGACACTTTTGTGTGTATGACCGTTTTTTTTTTTATCCCCCCATTAAGGCAGCCATACTCCAACTTCGGGGATGGTGCATACTATGTGTAATGTGTCATCCATACCAACAGCCAAACTGGCCTTCTCTTCTGAAAGTTGGTGATGAGATTTTACGTGTGTGCACGATGTTGTGCGTGCGTTCACACACGGAACCTCGGTTTTTATAGTCTCATTCGAAGGACTGTATGGGGAATGGAGTCAGAACTAATGTTAGCTTTGAGGGAAAAATCCCCCTGTACCAAAATTCGAACACGTAACCTCAGGATCACGTGTCCGGCGCTCTTCCAATTGAGCTATTCCGGCCCCCTAACATCACCTAAACTTGTAAACTGTTAGAAACTTTCTTTCACAAACATACTATTTGGTGTGCAAAAATAAAAGATAGTTTACAAGCTCGAACAAAAAAAAAAAAAACGATTAACCACATACTAGTAATAGGTAAAATGTCTGTAAGTGTAGCGCCAAAAACAAAAAGTACTATTTGCGACACCACTTATATTTTTACAACACTTTAAACCAAAGAAAACATATATTCTGCGATGTCCTGTTTGTCTTTGTGTTCTTGCCATGCAAGACCGCTTGTTCATCATGCTGATGTCAGAATGTGTTTGTCACGGTGATTTGCAATATTCACTTTCAATTTAATTAGTTGTTTCTCCATTGCTACAGGATCTCACTCACACACACACACACACACACACACACACACACACACACACACACACACACACACACACACACACACACACACACATACACACACACGCCCGCGCGCGCGCGCGCGCGCAGCACATGTTCACATGAACGCAGACACTGCATATTCATGCTCACAAGCATACACACTTTCACGAAAAGCAGATAATACATCCTTTATTACACCACTTCAACATATTTAAAGTACGAACCATGACTTGTGCTGTGTTGCTATTCCTGTATTATTGAAATGAACACAAATGAGGGGGGGAAGAGAAGCAGAGAAAAAAAAATGGAAAAAAAAAATGAAACGGGGGGGGGGGGGGGGGGGGGGGGGGGTAGGCGGATGGAGGCTACCCAGAAAAACTGGAAAATATGGGCGGATGGAGGCACCAAAAAAAAAGTGTCTCTGTATTATTCTGGGTGCGCGTGCACGGGGGGCTATTGAACTGGACATGCTTGACAGCAGCTCGGTGCTCTAACCTACTGAATTAAGAATTCATCCTGGGCGAAAAACTTCGCTTTATTTTCACCTCTCATTCGCTGCGGGCCGTGAAGAAATATTTGAAGGGCCAGAGTCGTGCCGAGCGTGTCTGTCCCACATGCGAAGGGGGGGAAACAAAAGGAAGACCACAGAGTTGAGTCTTGAGCCGAATTAAGATCCATCACGGTCTCCCCCACCTCCTCCCCTCCAGCCCCACCACTTACCCCTTCCACCCCACTTTGCCCGAGTCATCAAGAACTCCCACAGAGGCCGACATGTGCTCTCTGTCCTTAGAAGCAGAACCCAGAGGTGTCGTTGAAGCTGCTGTGAATGAAACGAAAGATATGTTCGCAGAAATACGTCGCTGAGGTTGGGCGCACCACGGTTTCTTTATTGACTGATCACGAGGATCGACAAATATTTACATAAAGATGGGTGTGTTCGAGGATCTTCTAATAATTACCTTAAGCAGGAATCGTAGTAGGGGTCTTAAGTGATTCACCTCTTCTCGATGGAAAAAAAAAAAAAAAAAAAACGTCTTCACTCCCGGCAACAAATTGCTGACGATATCTGGATTGAGATAGATCAATGGAGCTTGAACTGTTCTAAAAAGACTAGGAAGCTGGTTTCAGCCATCTGATTGTCTGTAACTTCATTTGTTTCATTCCAAAGCACTGTGAACTGAAATGTATTGCTTACCAATCGAATGAGCGAATACAGGTCAATCGAAGAGCGAATACAGGTCAATCAACGATAGTGACTTCCATCACGGGGGAACTTGTCCCCCGACACATACTGATACGATTAATGTCGTTTGAAGAACTCAACAGTTCCCTGTTCATTATGAGCTGTCTTTTTTTCTGTGAAAATGGGAAGGCAGAGTTACGTTTAATCCCCAAGTTCTTAAGTGTGTGAACTAGAGATCGTGCAATCGAGAACAACTACAGCGATTGTCGAAATCGCTAAGATCGTGTATGTGAACGGTCAAGACCTGCAATTCAAAAGTTCGTTCAATCAAGGAACGCAGCTGATAACCCCGTCTTCTGTTGCCCAGGCCACCACGTCAACAGCAGGGGCTGGACAGCAAGGTGGATCCATAGATCTGTGTCGGGGTTAGTCCTGAAGGAGAAACTGACGGCCTGTGGGACCAAAGACGGGCCCTTCCAACACGACGTCAGTGAACCCTCCCCAGCACCTCACTGCCTTGAGCGTCCTCCTCAGCAGAGCATGACTCCAGGCGAGTCTCTTCGCAGCGTGCTCACTGTTGAGGCTTGACCAGCATGGGGGAAGCGAGCACCACGAGCACCCAATTCAGGGACTTTAGCATGCTCCATCTTTCAGGGGCAAGCCTCGCGCAGCAAAGGTGATCAGCCAATCAGAACAAAGGCGAAGGTCGCGTGTTTTGCAGGCTATCTACTCCCCTGCATAATTTTTTTTCTATTGTTTATGACAGTTACACATGACACAAGGGCATTTACCAGGGAGCAGTTATGTCCCTTGACGCCCTGTGCGTGCTTGCACCCTATGTGAACACAGCATGGGCTTCCAAGGGTGACGTGGTGCAGAATTACTCCCAGCTGGTTCGATCGGCAGTTGCGGACAGTATTTTTCTGGGTCCCAACCGCACCCTCTGGAGTATCTTTTTCTCTTCTTCTTCACCAAGATCGAGAATTCGCCTTCACATTCTGATTCTGAATCAAATACGATTCTACTTGTAATTACGCACTCCACTAATATCATGAAATTATAACGCATGAATATGCATTGAAAAGCATCGTAGAGTGAACCATTGAAGTGAGGAACGAGTTCGGCGTCCGGCTCATGACATCAATCGATTTGCATACCGTCTTCCAGCGAACTCGCCTGGTGTGCACATAAAAAGTACAGACGCGAGGGAAAGATCAAGCGCAAACAACATAATCTTTTTTTCTGCCAGTTCACTGCTCGTTAATACCAACTCACGAGAAGACACTATCGTCAACAACTTGTCTTGAAGAGCATTTGGCTAGTATGACATTAATTGCACACCATTCAAAGGAGGAAACTCGCCAAAGAAGCGAAAGAAGAACCCCGATCTGTGTGCCA
>JADBJO010001419.1:357500-365000 GCA_016801955.1 Conus betulinus
TGCATGCTCTGATAACAAACAAAAAACAAAAAAGAAAAGAACAGAAAAAAGAATCCGCCCAATATTCACACAATTTTCGTCCAAACACTTGGATATTTCCGGTACAAAGCGAAAAGGTCCCCCTGAAGGATGCGCGCGCTCGGGGAGACAAAAAATCTAGCCTACGAATGAAAAAAAAAAAAAGGAAAAAAAAAAAGAAGAAAAAAAAAAAAAAACGGATGGTGATAGCACAGGTGATGAAAGTTGGTCTGTGCAGGTCGCTCAGCGGTGTGGCTTAAACCAACTCAAGGGAAGAAACTCTACAGACAGCGACCAGAGGCATTTTACGATTGATTACGTCCCCTGGGCCATTTTTACGACTGATTACGTCCCCTTCCTACCTGTGTGGATGAAAAACGAAAAGGTTTCTGGTAAGACGATAGATAACCTGCAAGAAAGCAGAGAGAGGGTTCGCCGCGACAGATAAGCTGTGAGTCATATATGACCTGGAACATTTTCTGTGCTGTCAGAGCGCACACGCGTACGCTTAACATAATTATTTTCAGGGTTAGCGCCCACAATAATCCAGGGGGGGGGGGGGGGGGGGGCGGGGTTCATTCATCATAGAGAGCAAAGGGTAACGGATCTATTATAACTCAATACTGGTACTACCAGAACGTCAGCATGCGATGGAAATGGCGATGTTGGGTGTTACTGGATTTGATCTGACAACAGGACTGAGAATTCGGTGCTCTTCCTCTAAATTAGCCAGCGGGCACCCCACGTGCACAATTTCATCTCTTTTGTTTTATTCGATCCCTCCCTTTCCCTCCCCTCCCCTCCCCTCCCCCCCGCGCTGCTCTCTCTCTCTCTCTCTCTCTCTCTCTCTCTCTCTCTCTCTCTCTCTCTCTCTCTCTCTCTCTCTCATATCGTTATGTTATCTTTGACTTTCTACATATATATTCTCTCTGTCTCTGTCTCTGTCTCTGTCTCCTCTCTCTCTCTCTCTCTCTCTCTCTCTCTCTCTCTCTCTCTCTCTCTCTCTCTCTATATCACATATCGTTATGACATCTTTGACTTTCTACATATATATTCTCTCTCTGTGTTTCTGTCTCTGTCTCTGTCTCTCCCTCCCTCTCTCTCTCTCCCTCTCTCTCTCTCTCTCTCTCTCTCTCTCTCTCACATACAACACACACACACACACACACACACACACACACACACACACACACACACACACACACACAAAAACACACGCGCGCAATTAATCAATCAATCAATTAATCAATCAGTCATCCTCTCTCTTTCTCCCCCTCCCCCCCCTCCCCCCTCCTTCCGTTACATCTGATGAACTACGAATATGCATTGTGTGTGTTCACCCATATGTTTGTGTTACGCCGCATTTATTCGATGTATATCGCTTTGTTTTTCGGGTGCGTTTTTGTTGTTGTTGTTGTTGTTGCTGTGTTGTTGTGTTGTTGTTGTTGTTGTTGTTGTTGTTGTTGTTGTTTTGAGCGTTTGTTTCCGAGATGAATATCATTATCACTCTTCACTCTGCCCCACCTTACCCGTTTGATTCGAGCGGTGATGAAATAATCCTGAAATCATTCCGACCCCGACTGCAACTCTTTCTCTCTCATTCTCTCTTTCCGTCTGTATGAATATATTGAAAATAAGAATGTGCACATTTGTCATGCCAGTGCAAATTTGCACAGGTGTGTGTGTGTGTGTGTGTGTGTGTGTGTGTGTGTGTGTGTGTGTGTGTGTGTGTGTGTGTGTGTGTGTGTGTGTGTGTGTGACACACAGACAGACAGACAGATGAAAAGACATACAAAGGGGAATTTACGAACGTGTTCTTCACTTGGCGTCCAAATGACCCTCCATGGAGTTAAGGGAAGGAAGGAATGAGGGGGGGGGGGGGGTCAGAGTTAGGTTAGGGAGTTAGGCATTTCGGAACTGGGGATCGTCTGGTTCTATCAAAGTTTGCTAATGTCTAAACACGCTGCTCTGGGAAGAACGGAGACAAGTATGGCGTCATCCCAATCTTTCACGATAATGGAAGTGCCATTGGTTCGGGTACGGGGCAGTGGTGAACAGGTGGACACAGCTGAGTGTGGCCGACATGGGTGGCTGCAGTCACGACTGTGTCACCGTGGAGGACCACCTGTACGTCCTGGAAGGTCAGGAAAACAAGCGGTTCTTCAGGGAGTGGGCCCAGCCGCCGTGATTAGGATGTTGTCAGTGTTCGTGTTGTCGCTGTTGGCGATGGTGATGTTGGTTGTGATGAATATGTGTGATTGTTGCTGGTGGGGATGAAAAAAAAAAAGTAACCTCAAGGTACGGTGCCGGTGAGACCCAGAGGACCAGCGTGCTGGAAGCAATCCTGCACCGCTCTTGGAAGCCTGCACTGTGTTCTGAAGCGCTGGTGGGAGCTAGAAAAGTGCTGTTCTAAACTACAGAACAAACCAGCTGGAATCAATCCTGCATCACTCTTGGACCTATAGGTCGCAGGCAAGCACAAAGCATTCCATTAAGACGTCAAGGGACATAATTGCTCCCTGGCGTAGGTCATTGTGGGGCTACAGGACGTGATGCGACTGAATCTTCATGGGGGCGTTCCCATGGGTGTGCCAGCCCGTATTTCAAGACTGCAGAGCCCACCGACTAGAACCACCACCATCAAGCAAACTGCCGTGATTATCCCGCAGCCTCACTCGTTGCTGTTCAACTGACAGCTGAAGACAGTACAACTCCAGTCACGGCCAAACTTTCGCGTTGTTGTTAACATTGATAACAGTGGTGGTGGTGGTGGTGGTGGTGGTATGAAAAGGTGCATTCGTTCGCTCTTCAAAGCTTTCTTGGAGTAGACAGACGTATAGCGAATAATCTGATCTGTGGAGAGTGGAATAAAAAGTGGAAAAAAAAAAATTGTAAAAGTGTCCTGAAATGTTCTTGTCACATCACGAATCCGGTGACTTTAACTGGTTGTCAAATGTTTAAAAGACTGACCGAAAAAGGCTTCGGTATTGCTTGGCGGAGCCAAGCAATTGGTGATGGATAAAGTTTTATTACGGAATTCAGAGACAGACTCATTTTCTGTTTCGAACAAAACTGGTATGCAGAAGAAAAAAAAACCCAATAGCAACACATAAGATCTTCCTGTTCTTTTAACAAGCTTTTTTTTTTCATTAAAAAAAAAAAAGTATCTTTCATGAGTTACCAATAAATGGCACAGTTTCAGCAGATTCAGATTGAGGGTTGGTGCTTTGATTTTTTTTTTTTTTAAGCAGTGATTTTTAACACAAGTCTTAAATAAATGTTATCCTACCGCCAAGAGAAACGTGGACAAACGAGTCACAAGACAAAACACGACGCGTTTCGACCTCTTAGGTCTTCTTCAGGTAAGACACAAACAAATAGGACAATGAAAATGAACGAGTTATCACTTAGCTTTGATCTCTTCAGCGCAAGATAAGCTATTTGTTTGTGTCTTGCCGGAAGAAGACCTAAGAGGTCGAAACGCGTCGTGTTTTGTCTTGTGACTCGTATGTTTCTCTTGGCGGTTCGCTAACATTTATTTAAGATTTGTTTAGATTTCCACCTGCAGTCGTCTCAATTTGCAGCTAGTGATTTTTTTAAGTCTCGCACGTTCAGATGACATCACATGCCCAGCTTGCTGAAGTGAATGTGAAACCGAAGAATATTTTGGTTCTATTGTACAGCTAATGATGACAAACGTAAAGGCCGCTGTGTGTTAAATTCTTGTTCTTACCACCGAAATAGCTGAAGTGTAGCTATATTGTTGTCTAATCAAAATGAACGTGTTGAGGAAGATCTAGCTAAATATACAGCTGACGCCATGTTTTGAAGAGAAAAAGATCGTCGAACAATGCGCAGGTTGATTTTAGGATGATCTCGTGTGTGTGTGTGTGTGTGTGTGTGTGTGTGGAGGAGGAGGAGGTGGAGAGAAGGGGGTGAAGGAAGGGGCGAAGGGGAGGTAGGGAGATGAAGGGGACGGGTTAAGAGAAGGAACGTTGGAGATGTGTGGAAGCGAGTGTGTGTTCTTGTGAAATTTCAGCTTTCGGTATTGGTGAATGGGAATGTTCTTTCCCTTGTCTATAGGGTTCGAGTGCTGAAGGGACCATTAAAACAATGTCAGCAGAACTCTCTTTCATTCATATACGTCCATGAAAGTATGTGTGCGTTGCGCAGTATGTGTGTGTGTGTGTGTGTGTGTGTGTGTGTGTGTGTGTGTGTGTGTGTGTGTGTGTGTGTGTGAGAGAGAGAGAGAGAGAGAGAGACAGAGAGAGAGAGAGAGAGAGAGAGAGAGATGTAATTTTTAAAAAAATCATGATCATAATTATGTTCACGTTTCTACGTGCAAGATGGGTGAAACGCTCCCAGTGATTGATTTCATCAAATATGTTTATTCTCTCGCCAGTTGGCATATCTATTCTTGCGTTTTAAATGTGGTGGATCTTATCGTTCAAGAATATCATGACAAGAATTAAAAAACAGCCCTCTCTCTCTCTCTCTCTCTCTCTCTCTCTCTCTCTCTCTCTCTCTCTCTTCTCTCTTATTGTTATGAGTTTCTATGCAGTTGCATGCAATGATTTCTTCCACGTATTTATTGTTTGAGGGCTGGATGAAAAAAAGCCACTGACTTGTGCTTATTCTTTCCCTCATTAAACAACATTTCGTTCGTTCGTCTCTCTCTCTCCTCTCTCTCTCTCTCTCTCTCTCTCTGTCTGTCAACAGCTATCAGCTTTCATTGATTATTTGAATTTAATACTGTACGCATATAATATTGTTCCAAATGTTTTTGTAGTTTTGAAGACGTTGTGTTGATATTTGACACGTTAATGTATTCGTTATTTGATTGTTTTTGGTATTATAATAATCCTTGTTATAACAGATATTATTTTTCTTTTTGTCTTGTAATTTTTTTCTTCTGTTTTGCTGTTTCGTCAGTACGTTACGAACGAAAGAAGTCTGGCCATCTGTAGATGGCCTTAATATTGGATTTCTGGACATTAACAGCTTGATTGATAAAATCCCCCCAAATCGTCAGAAGTATATTACACACAGAAACTTTTCAAACTTTAATAAAGATTTATTCCTAGTAGATCTGATGAATTCTTCACTTCCCCTGTGTGTATCAGTTTGCTGATCATTGTGAAGCCTCAGAAATTTGGTATCACAAGTTCTCTCAACGTTTACAATAAGCACGCTCCACCTAAAACAATCATTGTCAAAAATAATCCGAAAAAAAAGTGACACAGAAACAGCCATAGATTTCAGAGACTCACTTCTGGCGCCAGGCAATCTCATAGAATTTGTGAAAACAAAGACATTTTGTTAACTATTTAAAACGTTCAGCTAAAAAGAATATATTTCGAAGATCTTATCTATTTTAAAGCAGACGACTGATCAGTCTAGAAAGTTCTCAGTCAGCATAGTAATAAATATTCCAACGTTTGTGCTACAACACTCAAAGATGTATAGTTGAAAAGTCGAATACGCGTTTTAGCAATACAGCCAAATTCACTATAAAAACAGAGGACATAACAAAATGATTTAGAGATTCTTTCACATTTTTCTCGGTCGAAGAATATAACAACATATCTAGATACTCCGGCATTGACAGACCTAGTTGATCAATGGCTTACTGATATAAATAATGACAAAATCATAGGATTTCTCATGGCTGATTTTATGAAAGCTTTTGATGTTATCGATCGCAGTCTTCTTCTTTAAAAAGCTGAACTATATAAGTTATCTGAAAATTCATTAAAACTCCTATCTTCATATTTTTTTTTTCAGATGTAAAAAGCAAACGGTTTCAGTAAATAGAGCTGAATCTCCTATATCATCTAACAGTCATTGTCTTCCTCAAGGGTCAATACTGGGATCTATCTTACTTTCCATGTAAATAAACGATTCTCCTGTTTTCATTAATAATCTATGTAAAAACGTTCGCTGATGGCATCTTAATCAAATGGTCTGAACTCAATCACACGTGTCTCCATCCTCAGAAAACTAAATATCTGATAATAACCGTCAAGCAAAAACGTCAAGATCTCTCCGTCTCTTTGTATAAATAATGGGGGTGTCAACCGTTGAGGGGCGGAAGAGAGAGCGGGGAATCTGTAGTGGAATAGGAAATGAGGGGGTCGTCTCCTTTTATATATATATATTTTATACAATGTCTCTCTCGTGCTGTGTGGTGTCTTGAATCTCTCTCTCTGTGGTGTCTTGAATATCTGTTGTCGTATTTGTCACGATCTCTCTGTCTCTGTCTCTCTCTCTCTCTCTTCCCCTCTCTCTCTCATCCTCTCTCTCTTCTCTCTCTCTCTCTCTCTCTCTGTGTAGTATCTTGAATATCTGTTGTCGTATTTGTCTCTCTCTCTCTCTCTCTCTCTCTCTCTCATCTCTCTCTCTCTCTCTCTCTCTCTCTCTCTCTCTCTCTCTGTGTGTGGTGTGGTGTGTGTGTGTGTGAATGTGTGTTGTGTAGTGTCTCTTGAATCTCTGCTTGTCGTATTTCTCTCTCTCTCTCTCTCTCCTCTCTCTCTCCTCTCTCTCTCTCTTCTCTGTAGTGTCTTGAATATCTGTTGTCGTTTGTCTCTCTCTCTCTCTCTCTCTCTCTCTCTCTCTCTCTCTCTCTCTCTCTCTCTCTCTCTCTCTCTCTCGTTGCGTGGTGTGTGAGATGTCTGTTGTCAAATTTGTAGCGTTGTCTCTCTCTCTTGTAACGTGGTGTGACGTCTGTAGTCAAATGTGTCACGATGTCTCTCCCTTGTTGCAAGGTGTCTTGGATGTCCGTTGTCAAATTTGTCACGATGTCTCTCTTTTGTTGTATTATGTCTTAAATGTGTTAAATATGTGTTGTCAAGTTTTGTCACGATGTCTCTCCCTTGTTGCGTAATGTCTCACATATGTGTTTTCAAATTTGTCTCACTATTGCTCTGTGTTATCTTATTGTCTGTGTTCACATTTCCGTTTGTGTTTGTCTTGTAGGGGGGCATGAAGTAGGGCAGTTTGACAGTATGGTCACAGAGTTTAGTGGACAGGGGAAGGGACTGAGGGACCATCACACGTGATATGGTCAGTGTGTGGTGACGCAGCGGAGGACCACTCGCTGGGGTCTTCATGACTGGGCACCAAGGTTGGTAGATCTCTCCCCATTTCTTCCATTGTTTTTACTGACCTGGGAGCAACGACCAGCAGCTGAACACCGTGAACGTGGTCCACATTTTCGGCAGAGATAGTCACAGTCATAGTCAAGAGAGAACGTCATTCTTCACCACTTGACTGTAGAGTGCTGTGCCAGGAACGAGAGGTGTGGGATCTGATGAAAAGGCTGGTCGTGGATGCGGCCCGGCCCCAGTGTCGAGGGTTTGGCCTAAATACCTGACTGAAGGAGGGGGGGGGGGGGGGGGGGGCTAAGGGGGATCTTATTTGAAACTTTTCTGCCGTCAACCTCTCCTTAGAGCTTTTTTTTTCTTACCGAAGAAGACTTACTGC
>JADBJO010001419.1:370000-405000 GCA_016801955.1 Conus betulinus
CAAAATGATGGGTGGCGCGCTATGTTGGCGGCACAAGTTCTTCCGGAATACAGCAGCCGGAAGTTAATTAATATATTAACTACGACAAATTTCTTGAAGACGATTATCTCTCTCTCTCTCTCTCTCTCTCTCTCTCTCTCTCTCTCTCTCTCTCTCTCTCTCTTCCCACACACACGTGCGTGCGAGCACGCGCGCGAACTCAATTGCATACTCGCACACCACATACACATACGCACATGCGCACGCGCACGTTCTGACACGCGCACCAGCTTACGTATGGACACATATTTGTATTTGGATAGATACCACATCAGGATTGCGGTATATAAACAACTACACAGAGGTGTGTGTGTGTGTGTGTGTGTGTGTGTGTGTGTGTGTGTGTGTGTGTGAACGAATCTTTTTTTTTTAAGAGGTATAAAGAAAAAAGCACAATGCAGGCTTTTTTTTACATCTTGAGAGAGAGAGAGAGAGAGAGAGAGAGAGAGAGAGAGAGAGAGAGAGAGAGAGAGAGAGAGAGAGAGAGAATCTCATTGAATCAGAATCTGGATACTGGATGATTTCCGTGTTGAAGCTCCTAGGAGCTTGTTCACAGGTCCTTTTCCACTAGTACAACTGATTTGTCATGTGTGGTACAAAACTTCGACAGTTGTAGCTAATAGTAACAGACAGGGTCAGGAGCTCCTTCCAGTGTGCGTCGAGCCTGTTCTTGAAAGCACTGACTGATGGGGCTGTGACCACACTGTTTGGCGGGCTGTTCCAGGTGGCGGTCGCACGCTGTACGACGAAGCAGCTTCTGATGTTGAGCTGCAGTGTGATCTTTCCAATTTCAGGCTATGTCCTCTCGTACCTCTGCCTTGGAAGTAGTGGAACTGGGGGGGGGGGGGGGGGGGGGGCGGTTGGTCAGGTACAGGCCGTGCGTATACTTGTACATGTCGATCATACCCCCCAGAGAGCAGAGGCGGCGGTGTTCGAGACTGGGCAGGTTCAGCGCAGCAAGGCGCTCTGGGTATGGCTTTTTCTTTCAAGGATGCAATGAGTTTGGTGGCACGCCTCTGAACATCCTCCAGCTCACAACACAATGCCTTATGCCGGGGTTGCCATGCTGTGTGCCCATATTCGAGAATCGGGCGAACTAGAGACTTGTGCAGCTGGATGAAGACCGCAAGGGGTGAGGAAGTCAAATGATCGTCGGATGACTCCAAGGATTCAGTTTGCTTTTGCAGTTGCTTGGTTATGTGGTTCTTGAAAGTCAGCCCTTTGTCGATCAGGATGTCATTCAAGATCCAAGTTCTTCACCTCACTTCCTGGTAGCTCCACCACAGTCTGTTCCCCCTATGCATCCTGGCCTTTCATGTAGTATTTCCTGTCCGTCTTCGGGTTCCCCATTCTCAAGACGGAGCACTTTTCAGGATGGAACCGCTTTTGCCAATTCGTTGACCACTCGTGAAGGCGATCCAGGTCGTCCTGCAGTGTTGCCATGGACGTATCATCGTCGTTCCTTGCGAAGACCTTTGTGTCGTCAGCAAATAACTTGACGTGGCTCTGGACATGCCGAGGCAGATCGTTTATGTACATGAGGAACAGTACTGGGCCAATGAAGCTGCCTTGAGGGATGCCGCTTGTCACTTCTCCCCTCTCTGATTTCACGCCGTTGACACAGACTCGTTGCGACCGGTGGCTCAAGAAGTCCTGGATCCACTGAAGGACATTTCCCTTGCGTCACATTTTATTGCCAAGGAACCTTATTTGGTCTTAAACCCAACAAACGGGCTGATGAAAATTAGGGTGGTGTGTGTGGGGGGGGGGGGGGGGGGGGGGGGGGGGAGAGAGAGTGTGTGTGTGTGTGTGTGTGTGTGTGTGTGTGTGTGTGTTCGCCGATTGCCGTTTCTCCCTGTGAGTCACGAGGACACACACCAGCTACGATCTAAAATTGAAAAAACGCAAATTCACTCAGCTGATTTAATAGTTGTGTAGCGTTTCTGTTTTTAACTTGACGCGCAATAAACGGACACGTGTTCTCCTTATGACGTTTTTTTTTTTTTTTTTTTCATACGCCTATGCTCGAACCATTATGTTAAAAAGCGTCGCGGGCTGTGATTGGTTGACGGAACGTGCAAGAGACACGTGGTTGATGAGGAGGAATACTGATAACTGACCGCTCTGTAACCGGGACGATGACTTTAATCGGATCCAGTGTCTAGGGAAACATGATCAAGTAGCCTTCACACTTTTAAGAAATAACCAAGGTTAACAACAGGATAACTACTTGAGAAGTGCCAGAGGCGAACCACAGTCAACACTGGTCGTCTGCTGCAACCTGGGAAGTTGTCCTCAGCCGGCGATCATTTTCGTCTTTTCAACGAAAACTCCGCTAACCACACTGCTTCGTTTGTCGGATTTTTGGGGGATCTGCGGCCTTCTGTAAAAAGGTATGTAACAAGTGTGCCGCAGCGTCCATGATGTACACGTTTTGATGAACCCGTTGTGTTAAGTCGATTATTTTGCCCAGCCGGTATTATTTTGCCCAGCTGGTGTTATTTTGTGCAGCCGGTGTCTGTTAATGGAAAGATCAATACAATGACTGAATGAGGTATTGGATGTTTAAGCCTCTGTACAATTTTTTTTGTGTTTTTTTTTTTTTTTTTTTTTTTTTTTTTGTAAGTTATTTTCGGATGGGAGTGCAGGCGGAAAATTAAGACATCAAAGACGGGGGGGGGGGGGGAAATGACCGAGCCACCAATTCAAGGAACGAACTAATCATACCACAGATACAACGCGTTTCAACCTATTGGGTCTTCTGCAGGTAGTCAAACCAATGGAAACAGAGGACGAACAACAGTGGCATATCGCTTCAGTATGATGCAAATGGTAGGGTGAAAAAACGAAAATTATGGAAAGGAACAGAAGAGAAGAGGGAAGAAGCAGAAAGGGAGAAGATAAAAAAAAAAAAAAAAGGCGGGGGGGGGGGGGGGGGGGTAGCGAGCGAAGAAAAAAAAGGGGAGGAGGGGGCAGGTGCGTGTGTGTGGAAGGAATTATGGTATGATAATGATGGCAGTCATAGTAATAACAATAATGATAACTGAGGACAAAGAAGGAAAAACAAACAAGGAGAACAACTTGAAATACTAGTTACGATGATGATGACGATGATGATGATAAGTTATGTATAGAAAACTGGAATGATAGCAAGACCAAATCTGAGAAATCCACTACAAATGATAATAAGAATGATGATGATGAGAGTAACAGAAATCATTATAATAAAAATGATTATAATGATAATGAAGAAGGGAAAGATAGTAATATACAATCTAAGAATGTGCAAATGTGTAACACTTTTGAAATAACAAAAGGAACAAAGTTAATCATAAAGGATGTGATAATGAAAGTAATAATAATGACATCATCAGTAGTAATAATTTAAAAAAAAAAAAAAAAAAAAGGGGGGGGGGGGAGAAAAATGATATTTAAAAGAAGTTGTGAAAGAAAATCATTATTAAGAGAAAGGGATGAACGATTAGCAAGTAAATAAAGGAAGATTGATAAAGAAAAGGAAGATTGTACACAGGTCGGAGAGAAGAGAGAAAAATAGCTGTAACATAAAACACGTACAGTGTGTTGGTATTGTGTAAAGAAACACGAACACAGTGTGTTAGTATTGTGTAGAGAGCACTGTGTGCCATTGCTGTGGGGATGGACTGGTACCTGTTACTTTTGGATGTTGATGCCAAGTGGGCAGAAGGTTCCCAGTCTGGCAATAAGATTTCATTCCTGCATGGTGCACTCCAAGTTTTCACTCCGTGATTTCTAAAGCACCAGGACATTGCCATGATGATGATTGATTCCACCATAAAAATTCCCAGACTCTGGATTCATAAGTATAGATAATCTTTTCTACTTATGATGATTGATGTGTCGTTACTCTACCCGTGACTCAAGCATAAGCGGTTCAGGTTTGGCTGTTATTGCTCATAAAATGGTCCATTTCACAGGGTTGCAACTGAGACGACTTGATTTTATTGCTGATAAAATTGAAATTAAAACTTGATTGATGCCCTATGGTGATTGCCAATGCCTGTTCATGTACGAGAGGCCACACATCACCAGAGGTTCTGGTATGGCCTATCAACGATGTCATTTTATTACGAACACCCTTTTCTAAGCTAGTAGGACCGAGTGTCGTGAGTGTGGATGATGAGAGAACTGGATCGGGTCTCAGTGTGTGTGTGTGTTTGTGCGCGCATATAGGTACTACTTGCATATTTTTAAAAAACAATAAATGATTATCAGATGTACAGCTGTTGTGCTGACTTAGTATGCACACAGTACACACACTCACACAATGATAACAGAAAAAAAGACAGATCGACGCCTTGTTGAATTCAACTAAAGTTATTTATTCAGAGGAAGCATGTATCAGAATTTGTTTTTTGTCTGTTGCTGGAGGTACATCTGGAAGGAGTAGCCTTGTTGCCGTCAATAGAATTGAATCTTTTTCACATGGACATCATTACATTCATCGCATATTTTTGAAGTGCAAATGATTCTTACATTACATGCACGTTGATGAAAAGCTTTTGAGCAGCAGTAACACTGGCATAGTGCTTCAGTTATGGTAATAGAAAAAGGAGTTTTTGTTTTTTTAAAAGGACCTTGCACAAATTAAAGAGAAAGAATGATGATAAATTACAATAATATTATTAAGTAAAGTGAAAGAATGGAAAATAAAGGAACAACAGACACTGAGAGAGACATTTATGTGGACCATGTGAGCCCTTGATTATTTCCCGGAACTGTCCCAGGCACCTTTCTGTGTGGGATGCTCTGAGGGCTGTGGGTCCTTAGATCAGTAAGGAAAGTGCCACATTCTGTTGGGAGTAAAAGTCTGCTAGAGTCATTTGATGTTGATTACATTAACATTCCAACCTAGTCTGGACAAAAAAATGTGAGAAGTTTAGCTTCATTGTGCCTGTTATAGCCAAGGTATTTTAACAAGCTCTCTGACAACCTTAATCATTAGTCATGCACTTTACAGTGACAATTTTAGCGTTAATGCAGGTTTTGAACACAGAAAAATTTATCGTCTAAATTCAGGATATGAAGCCATCTTGGTGTTTTTTTTGTGTTTTTTTTATCTTTCTTTTTAACTGAGAGTTTGTAAATCATCATTGTCTAAAGTTCCTAAAGTTAAACCATAAATTGTAAGGAATGTCTTAATACCAGACGTTTGGAGTACATCTGCATTAAGTGGCATGTGCACCGTTCCACAAGCACACTGTCATTATATGAGTTGAAACTAATGAAAGCGTATTCTGCACTCCATGATTGCCATATGCTGTGTTTGATGTAGTGATTATGTTTTATCACACACTCACAAGGACATAAACTATCCTTTTGGTTGGTCTTTTATTTAGTTTTTAAAATCAAACTTTGTCCCTAAGCACCGTTTCATCCTCTTGTGTACATACTTCCTTTTCAATTACCAACTATAAGAGTGAAAGTAAATTCTCCTCTGTTGCAAATCATTTTTTAAACCATCTGAGCAACAAGTTTGGAACAGAGATATAACACTGTATACACTTATGAAAATAAAGCCAGGAAAAAAAAAAAAAAAAAAACACCTCTCTTCACCTTTCTTCAGAATGAAGGCTTTGTTAAGCTACATAAAGAATTTTAATGAACTTCATTATAAACCATAATAATGTACAATGTGCTGATGTGTGACATGCACGCATACAGCCAGACTCAGTCCCTCATGCTGTTTGACTTTGTGCTCCCAAAAGTTGGCACAAAAAGTAGGCAACAGGCTGGAAAAGTGAAGGTGATTTTTGATTCAATATGTTTGTTTTGACAAAAGGCTGAAAAAATAAGATTGTAATTTTAAAAATTCAACATGTTTGTTTGTTTGATTGTTTTGATACTATCCCATGCCAATGAAAATTTTGCAACGGGAAAAAGATAATCACTTCTACTGTTTTGAAGTATATTAGAGATTACGTTAAATACCAAAATGGGCGGAATGTCGTAATAGATAGATTACATCACATACATAGATTACCCTCTAGTTATTTCAAGACACAGCTGTATTAATTGTAATATGCAAATGCCTCAGGTTCTATCTAATGTTATTTTATCATTATTGGGCAGATTCCATATCAATATATGACATCTTCCGGACATTCAGTATGCCATTCTTTGTATTGAAACCCTAACTGATTTCTTGCACATGTAATTAATCTCAATAGATAACAGTGTACATAGAACAGCTGAGCAGTATTTTGTCAGTTAAAAATGTGTATGATGATTAAACCATGTTTAACTAAAGCAAACACTGTCAACAAAAGAATTACATCTACCTATCACATATTTTACACAAAACTGTCACTAACAAAAAACAAACAAAAAAAAAGACAGAAGGAAAAGACTGTCATCTATAATGCTATATAACAACGGAAACTTACATAAACATCTAGTCATTTTGATCAACTTGAGTCATAAAAATGTTTGAAACTCTGACTTGTCTTGTCCTTAACTCCCTGCAGTTCTTTCCCTTGAGTTAAGATCACTGGTGATCAAAGTTTTTTTGTGTGTGGAAATTATTAATCTTAAAACAAATTTTTGTTATCAATGGAACAGTTTACTAAAACAAGCATAAACAAATGCCTATGCCTGGAAAAAAGGTCTTTGAAAAAAGTCAATATTGCTGCACAGTGATTGCTCAAATAATACGAAAAATTCAAACTTTGAGAAATAAGACAGTGTTGTACATAGAATGAAAAACTAATTACAACAAAGTATGATTTAACAAAAAAAGAAAAGCACCCAGAAGGCTATAATTACTATATAGGCTGATCAAAATGTATCAATTTCATGGGAGAAAAGTGTTGTACATAAGATTACAGAGTATGATTATAAAACACCTTACACAGAATGAAAAGATAATTACAACGTGACGTGCTTCATAAATATTGCAAGTAACCATAGTGATTTGTTTGGAAACAGATCATCTTGAATGTGGTTATCACATTTTTACTGAAGTGGTGGAATGTGATTGGTATCAAGATTTTATTTGAAGTATGAAAAAAAGAGAAAAATTGATATAATGTCATACATAAGATGTTAGATTACAGTTTTGCACATAGCATTACATCGCAGCATGACAAGGCATTTTTAACAACCAAATCACAGTCAACTTCAGTGTAACTGAAAGCGATGTTTCGTACACATAGTGGTTTAAAATTTCCACAGATTGTCTACATTTTAAACACAGCATATTCATTTTTTTCCTCGATAAATTATGAAACCATTGTTCATTAAAGTATTGAAAAATGGTAAAACTATGTATTTATATTAGACGTTCATTTGCAAGACCTGCTATGATGTTTTGGTAAGTGACCATGCTAATCATACAGTATGTAGGTGCCTCTTTCAAAGGGAGTGAATTATGTTGCTGCTATAACTTGCAGTTGCATTATATTCATATTTCATGAAAGCTCACATGATATGCTGCTGCAAACTGAAGAGTCAACTGTTGATACAGAAACACTGTAGTGGTAGCATGTATGTCATAGTTCTGCGTGTCTGCATGAAAGTGTGAGTTAGTATACTGTAGCACATACAGTTACTACTTCAAAAGTTTTTCTTTCCTTGAGCAATTACTCCAGCATGTGTTACTCTCAAAAATATGCACAATATGTTCCATTTCAGTGATACTAAGGACGCACATGCAGATTGTGTGAGCCATGGCCACCTATCGACTTGCTTGGACATTAAGAAAGAATTGTTTAATCTTAACAGAGAAGCAGCTAATTAGCACACAAAACATGTCACTATGCTGTAGATTGCCTTGTGTGCGTATTGCATATGAAATGATAAAAAAATGGACAATGAGAAAAGTGAAATGAAAGGAAAATATTCTACAAGAGTGATCCACAAGCAAAAGTTTCCTGCTGAAGCATGATCTTGCACTGGAATCCACACTGAGACTTCTGTTAACAGTAGTCTTTGTCTGGGCCTGAGCGCCTGCGTTTTTCAACCCATCCTGTGCATCTGCAGCAAATGAACAAGGCAAGACATTGTGCATATGCATGTGCTATACTCTTCCTAAAGAAAGAAATAAAATGTTTAAACAAAATGCGTAAGAACTCTTCTGCGCTTTTAGAATGTAACATAGAAGAACACCAGACTTATCTGCCCTAAAAGTGCTATTGGTGTACTTTTGTTTTGGTCACTGAATCAGTGTATTTTCAGCAAAGATCTCATCCAAATTTTTGTTAACAACAAAGGGGTGAGGGAGGAGTCAGAGGGGGTGGAGGTTGTGTTTCATGTATTAGTCAGCATACGTGATCTCCAAGTACCTATAGTAGAAATAGTTTCTCCTAATCAAATAACTTCCAAACCTGATTCATTTGCATATTGGGGCACAAATTCATGTTCTCTAGCCAGTCTTTTTCAATATTTCAAGAACTGCTGTCCCACTGGTTTTTGGCATGTTGTCAAAGTCTTGGACACTGCCAGAGACAAGTTTGCATTACACAGCACACTAACAGTGTTTATTCACTGTGAGTGATCAGTGCTGTCCATGTCACTTGTTCGATCTTCAAATTTATATGTCCATGTGAAAAACAGTAGAACTACAGAAGTGCACTGTCTATTGTTACAATACCACAGTTGTCCCAATCCTAACAATGAGCATGGCTTATTTGCCACTCACCCATATCATCAGATTTTTTTTTATTTAATCTGTTAGACTCCATCCTTGGTGTTTGAAAACAAATTCCTGCTGAATTTCTTGTGCAGTGATTCAGATCAAGGACACTAACTCTTTCAAAAAAAACTTTAGAGACGAGCCTATACCTGTATGTCCATGACTTTACTTTTGATTTAGAACTGGTAACATACGCTAAGGTATAACTGTAGTAACAAAGGTATATACCCATCTCACAATTCTTAAAGTTTCAAGAGAATCAGTGGTAGCGGTAATTTGACCTAAGTTATTTGTTTTCACCAAAATTTCATGTAACATACAAATTTCAGCAACAGATCAGGAATCTTATTCCTAATAAGATGGAGCTGCAGGGATCAGGTTGATGTGAATAATTATGGTAACCATCAAAGATGAAAATGAATTGGAATTATGCTGTAACAGTGACCAGCACAGTTTGAGACAAACATTGTTTTTGAGTAATGCTGACACCAACTCCCATGGTCTTGACAAAAATTGTGAGCAACTCAAGTATGCATGAAAATGACTCCCATAGTGTGTAGCATTGTGAGTCATACTATGACAATGACTCACACTATATATGGTGTCCGACACGCATTTAAGTTCTATGACAATGACTCCCACAGTGTGTAGCATTGTGAGTCATACTATGACAATGACTCCCATAGTGTGTAGTATTGTGAGTCATACTGTGACAATGACTCCAATAGTGACTCCAATGTGTAGCATTGTGAGTCATACTGTGAGTGTGACAATGACTCCAATAGTGTGTAGCATTGCGAGTCATACTATGACAATGACTCACACTATATATGGTGTCCAACAAGCATTTAAGTTCTATGACAATGACTCCCATAGTGTGTAGCATTGTGAATCATACAATGACAATGACTCGCACTATATATGGTGTCCAACAAGCATTTAAGTTCTATGACATGATGACTCCCATAGTGTGTAGCATTGTGAGTCATACAATGACAGTGACTCGCACACTACATGGTGTCCGACAAGCATTTAAGTTCTATGACAATCATGACCAATAGTGTGTAGCATTGTGAATCACACTGTGACAGTGACTCACACTATATATATGGTGTGCAACAAGCATTGCATGTTCTATGACAATGACTCCCATGGTGTCTGAGGAACATTGTCTGTGAGTTAGGCTATGACAGTTTTCCTTGGGTCCAAACAAACTTTGAGAGTTATACAGTGACAATGACACACATGGGGTTGGACAAGCACGTTAGCTAATACGTTGTGCTATGACGATGACACACACAGAATCTGACAAGCATTGTTAACTAATAAGTTACGCTATGACAAATGACACGCACAGAAATCTGACGAGCACTGTTAGTTAATAAGTTATGCAATGACTATGATGTGCACAGTCTGATAAGCACTGGAGGAGGGGAAGGCGGTACTGTTAGTTAATAAGTTATGCAATGACTATGATGTGCACAGTGTGATAAGCACTGGAGGAGGGGAGGGCGGTACTGTTAGTTAATAAGTTATGCAATGACTATGATGCGCACAGTGTGATAAGCACTGGAGGAGGGAGGGCGGTACTGTTAGTAATAAGTTAGTTAATGAGTATATGCAATGACTATGAGGGCGCACAGTGTGATAAGTTATGCAATGGAGGATGGCACAGTGTGGCTGAAGGAGGGAAGGCGGTACTGTTAGTTAATAAGTTATGCAATGACTATGATGCGCACAGTGTGATAAGCACTGGAGGAGGGAAGGCGGTACTGTTAGTTTAATAAGACTATGATATGCAATGACTATGATGCGCACAGTGTGATAAGCACTGGAGGAGGGAGGGAGGGCGGTACTGTTAGTTAATAAGTTATGCAATGACTATGATGCGCACAGTGTGATAAGCACTGGAGGAGGGAGGGCGGTACTGTTAGTTAATAAGTTATGCAATGACTATGATGCGCACAGTGTGATAAGCACTGGAGGAGGGAGGGCGGCGGTACTGTTAGTTAATAAGTTATGCAATGACTATGATGCGCACAGTGTGATAGGCACTGGAGGAGGGAGGGAGGGCGGTACTGGTAGGTTAATAAGTTATGCAATGACTATGATGCGCACAGTGTGATAGGCACTGGAGGAGGGAGGGCGGTACTGTTAGTTAATAAGTTATGCAATGACTATGATGCGCACAGTGTGATAGGCACTGGAGGAGGGAGGGCGGTACTGTTAGTTAATAAGTTATGCAATGACTATGATGCGCACAGTGTGATAGGCACTGGAGGAGGAGGGGCGGTACTGTTAGTTAATAAGTTATGCAATGACTATGATGCGCACAGTGTGATAGGCACTGGAGGAGGGAGGGCGGTACTGTTACTGTTAGTTTTAACTATGATGCGCACAGTTATAGGCAATGAGGGCGGTACTGTTAGTTAATAAGTTATGATGACTATGATGCGCACAGTGTGATAGGCACTGGAGGAGGGAGGGCGGTACTGTTAGTTAATAAGTTATGCAATGACTATGATGCGCACAGTGTGATAGGCACTGGAGGAGGGAGGGGGCGGTACTGTTAGTTAATAAGTTATGCAATGACTATGATGCGCACAGTGTGATAGGCACTGGAGGAGGGAGGGCGGTACTGTTAGTTAATAAGTTATGCAATGACTATGATGCGCACAGTGTGATAGGCACTGGAGGAGGGAGGGCGGTACTGTTAGTTAATAAGTTATGCAATGACTATGATGCGCACAGTGTGATAGGCACTGGAGGAGGGAGGGAGGGCGGTACTGTTAGTTAATAAGTTATGCAATGACTATGATGCGCACAGTGTGATAGGCACTGGAGGAGGGAGGGGAGGGAGGGGTACTGTTAGTTAATAAGTTATGCAATGACTATGATGCGCACAGTGTGATAGGCACTGGAGGAGGGAGGGCGGTACTGTTAGTTAATAAGTTATGCAATGACTATGATGCGCACAGTGTGATAGGCACTGGAGGAGGGAGGGCGGTACTGTTAGTTATAAGTTATGCAATGACTATGATGCGCACAGTGTGATAGGCACTGGAGGAGGGAGGGCGGTACTGTTAGTTAATAAGTTATGCAATGACTATGATGCGCACAGTGTGATAGGCACTGGAGGAGGGAGGGCGGTACTGTTAGTTAATAAGTTATGCAATGACTATGATGCGCACAGTGTGATAGGCACTGGAGGAGGGAGGGCGGTACTGTTAGTTAATAAGTTATGCAATGACTATGATGCGCACAGTGTGATAGGCACTGGAGGAGGGAGGGCGGTACTGTTAGTTAATAAGTTATGCAATGACTATGATGCGCACAGTGTGATAGGCACTGGAGGAGGGAGGGCGGTACTGTTAGTTAATAAGTTATGCAATGACTATGATGCGCACAGTGTGATAGGCACTGGAGGAGGGAGGGGCGGTACTGGCAATGACTATGATGGTACTGTTAGTTAATAAATAAGTTATGCAATGACTATGATGCGCACAGTGTGATAGGCACTGGAGGAGGGAGGGCGGTACTGTTAGTTAATAAGTTATGCAATGACTATGATGCGCACAGTGTGATAGGCACTGGAGGAGGGAGGGCGGTACTGTTAGTTAATGAAGTTATGCAATGACTATGATGCGCACAGTGTGATAGGCACTGGAGGAGGGAGGGAGGGCGGTACTGTTAGTAATAAGTTATGCAATGACTATGATGCGCACAGTGTGATAGGCACTGGAGGAGGGAGGGCGGTACTGTTAGTTAATAAGTTATGCAATGACTATGATGCGCACAGTGTGATAGGCACTGGAGGAGGGAGGGCGGTACTGTTAGTTAATAAGTTATGCAATGACTATGATGCGCACAGTGTGATAGGGCACTGGAGGAGGGAGGGCGGTACTGTTAGTTAATAAGTTATGCAATGACTATGATGCGCACAGTGTGATAGGCACTGGAGGAGGGAGGGCGGTACTGTAGTTAATAAGTTATGCAATGACTATGATGCGCACAGTGTGATAGGCACTGGAGGAGGGAGGGCGGTACTGTTAGTTAATAAGTTATGCAATGACTATGATGCGCACAGTGTGATAGGCACTGGAGGAGGGAGGGCGGTACTGTTAGTTAATAAGTTATGCAATGACTATGATGCGCACAGGTGATAGGCACTGGAGGAGGGAGGGGGGGTACTGTTAGTTAATAAGTTATGCAATGACTATGATGCGCACAGTGTGATAGGCACTGGAGGAGGGAGGGCGGGGCGGTACTGTTAGTTAATAAGTTATGCAAGACTATGATGCGCACAGTTATGCAATGACTATGATGCGCACTGTTAGTGTTATGCAATGACTATGATGGAGTGGAGGAGGAGGGAGGGCGGTACGGTACTGTTAGTTAATAAGTTATGCAATGACTATGATGCGCACAGTGTGATAGGCACTGGAGGAGGGAGGGCGGTACTGTTAGTTAATAAGTTATGCAATGACTATGATGCGCACAGTGTGATAAGCACTGGAGGAGGGAGGGAGGGCGGTACTGTCAGTTAATAAGTTATGCAATGACTATGATGCGCACAGTGTGATAGGCACTGGAGGAGGGAGGGCGGTACTGTTAGTTAATAAGTTATGCAATGACTATGATGCAATGACTATGATGCACAGTGTGATAGCACTGAGGAGGAGGGAGGGCGGTACTGTTAGTTAATAAGTTATGCAATGACTATGATGCGCACAGTGTGATAGGCACTGGAGGAGGGAGGGCGGTACTGTTAGTTAATAAGTTATGCAATGACTATGATGCGCACAGTGTGATAAGCACTGGAGGAGGATAGGCACTGGGGAGGGGGCGGTACTGTCAGTTAATAAGTTATGCAATGACTATGATGCGCACACAGTGTGATAGCACTGGAGGAGGGGAGGGCGGTACTGTCAGTTAATAAGTTATGCAATGACTATGATGCGCACAGTGTGATAAGCACTGGAGGAGGGGATAGGCTGGAGGAGGGTACTGTCAGTTAATAAGTTATGCAATGACTATGATGCGCACAGTGTGATAGGCACTGGAGGAGGGAGGGCGGTACTGTCAGTTAATAAGTTATGCAATGACTATGATGCGCACAGTGTGATAAGCACTGGAGGAGGGAGGGCGGTACTGTCAGTTAATAAGTTATGCAATGACTATGATGCGCACAGTGTGATAAGCACTGGAGGAGGGAGGGCGGGTACTGTCAGTTAATAAGTTATGCATGACTATGACGCGCACAGTGTGATAAGCACTGGAGGAGGGAGGGCGGTACTGTCAGTTAATAAGTTATGCAATGACTATGATGCGCACAGTGTGATAAGCACTGGAGGAGGGAGGGCGGTACTGTCAGTTAATAAGTTATGCAATGACTATGACGCGCACAGTGTGATAAGCACTGGAGGAGGGAGGGCGGTACTGTCAGTTAATAAGTTATGCAATGACTATGATGCGCACAGTGTGATAAGCACTGGAGGAGGGAGGGCGGCACTGTCAGTTAATAAGTTATGCAATGACTATGATGCGCACAGTGTGATAAGCACTGGAGGAGGGAGGGCGGCACTGTCAGTTAATAAGTTATGCAATGACTATGACGCGCACAGTGTGATAAGCACTGGAGGAGGGAGGGGAGGGCGGCACTGTCAGTTAATAAGTTATGCAATGACTATGACGCGCACAGTGTGATAAGCACTGGAGGAGGGAGGGCGGCACTGTCAGTTAATAAGTTATGCAATGACTATGACGCGCACAGTGTGATAAGCACTGGAGGAGGGAGGGCGGCACTGTCAGTTAATAAGTTATGCAATGACTATGACGCGCACAGTGTGATAAGCACTGGAGGAGGGAGGGCGGCACTGTCAGTTAATAAGTTATGCAATGACTATGACGCGCACAGTGTGATAAGCACTGGAGGAGGGAGGGCGGCACTGTCAGTTAATAAGTTATGCAATGACTATGACGCGCACAGTGTGATAAGCACTGGAGGAGGGAGGGCGGCACTGTCAGTTAATAAGTTATGCAATGACTATGACGCGCACAGTGTGATAAGCACTGGAGGAGGGAGGGCGGCACTGTCAGTTAATAAGTTATGCAATGACTATGACGCGCACACAGTGTGATAAGCACTGGAGGAGGGAGGGGCGGCACTGCACTGTTAATAAGTTATGCAATGACTATGACGCGCGCACAGTGTGATAAGCACTGGAGGAGGGAGGGCGGCACTGTCAGTTAATAAGTTATGCAATGACTATGACGCGCACAGTGTGATAAGCACTGGAGGAGGGAGGGCGGCACTGTCAGTTAATAAGTTATGCAATGACTATGACGCGCACAGTGTGATAAGCACTGGAGGAGGGAGGGCGGCACTGTCAGTTAATAAGTTATGCAATGACTATGACGCGCACAGTGTGATAAGCACTGGAGGAGGGAGGGCGGCACTGTCAGTTAATAAGTTATGCAATGACTATGACGCGCACAGTGTGATAAGCACTGGAGGAGTGGGACTGGGGCGGAGGGCGGCACTGTCAGTTAATAAGTTATGCAATGACTATGACGCGCACAGTGTGATAAGCACTGGAGGAGGGAGGGCGGCACTGTCAGTTAATAAGTTATGCAATGACTATGACGCGCACAGTGTGATAAGCACTGGAGGAGGGAGGGCGGCACTGTCAGTTAATAAGTTATGCAATGACTATGACGCGCACAGTGTGATAAGCACTGGAGGAGGGAGGGCGGCACTGTCAGTTAATAAGTTATGCAATGACTATGACGCGCACAGTGTGATAAGCACTGGAGGAGGGAGGGCGGCACTGTCAGTTAATAAGTTATGCAATGACTATGACGCGCACAGTGTGATAAGCACTGGAGGAGGGAGGGCGGCACTGTCACTGTCAGTTAATAAGTTATGCAATGACTATGACGCGCACAGTGTGATAAGCACTGGAGGAGGGAGGGCGGCACTGTCAGTTAATAGTTATGCAATGACTATGACGCGCACAGTGTGACTATAAGATGCAATGACTATGACGCGCACAGTGTGATAAGCACTGGAGGAGGGAGGGCGGCACTGTCAGTTAATAAGTTATGCAATGACTATGACGCGCACAGTGTGATAAGCACTGGAGGAGGGAGGGCGGCACTGTCAGTTAATAAGTTATGCAATGACTATGACGCGCACAGTGTGATAAGCACTGGAGGAGGGAGGGCGGCACTGTCAGTTAATAAGTTATGCAATGACTATGACGCGCACAGTGTGATAAGCACTGGAGGAGGAGGGAGGCGGTACTGTCAGTTAATAAGTTATGCAATGACTATGACGCGCACAGTGTGATAAGCATAAGCACTGGAGGAGGGAGGGAGGGAGGGGTACTGTCAGTTAATAAGTTATGCAATGACTATGACGCGCACAGTGTGATAAGCACTGGAGGAGGGAGGCGGGTACTGTCAGTTAATAAGTATGCAATGACTATGACGCGCACAGTGTGATAAGCACTGGAGGAGGGAGGGCGGTACTGTCAGTTAATAAGTTATGCAATGACTATGACGCGCACAGTGTGATAAGCACTGGAGGAGGGAGGGCGGTACTGTCAGTTAATAAGTTATGCAATGACTATGACGCGCACAGTGTGATAAGCACTGGAGAGGAGGGAGGGCGGTACTGTCAGTTAATAAGTTATGCAATGACTATGACGCGCACAGTGTGATAAGCACTGGAGGAGGGGGGGGGGTACTGGTTAATAAGTTATGCAATGTACTGTCAGTTAATAAGTATGCAATGCAATGAATGACCCTATGACGACGCACAGTGTGATAAAGCACAGTGGAGGGAGGGGAGGGCGGTACTGTCAGTTAATAAGTTATGCAATGACTATGACGCGCACAGTGTGATAAGCACTGGAGGAGGGAGGGCGGTACTGTCAGTTAATAAGTTATGCAATGACTATGACACGCACAGTGTGATAAGCACTGGAGGAGGGAGGGCGGTACTGTCAGTTAATAAGTTATGCAATGACTATGACACGCACAGTGTGATAAGCACTGGAGGAGGGAGGGCGGTACTGTCAGTTAATAAGTTATGCAATGACTATGACACGCACAGTGTGATAAGCACTGGAGGAGGGAGGGCGGTACTGTCAGTTAATAAGTTATGCAATGACTATGACACGCACAGTGTGATAAGCACTGGAGGAGGGAGGGCGGTACTGTCAGTTAATAAGTTATGCAATGACTATGACACGCACAGTGTGATAAGCACTGGAGGAGGGAGGGCGGTACTGTCAGTTAATAAGTTATGCAATGACTATGACACGCACAGTGTGATAAGCACTGGAGGAGGGGGGGGCGGTACTGTCAGTTAATAAGTTATGCAATGACTATGACACGCACACAGTGTGATAAGCACTGGGAGGAGGGAGGGCGGTACTGTCAGTTAATAAGTTATGCAATGACTATGACACGCACAGTGTGATAAGCACTGGAGGAGGGAGGGCGGTACTGTCAGTTAATAAGTTATGCAATGACTATGACACGCACAGTGTGATAAGCACTGGAGGAGGGAGGGCGGTACTGTCAGTTAATAAGTTATGCAATGACTATGACACGCACAGTGTGATAAGCACTGGAGGAGGGAGGGCGGTACTGTCAGTTAATAAGTTATGCAATGACTATGACACGCACAGTGTGATAAGCACTGGAGGAGGGAGGGCGGTACTGTCAGTTAATAGTTATGCAATGACTATGACACGCACAGTGTGATAAGCACTGGAGGAGGGAGGGCGGTACTGTCAGTTAATAAGTTATGCATGACTGACTATGACACGCACAGTGTGATAAGCACTGGAGGAGGGAGGGCGGTACTGTCAGTTAATAAGTTATGCAATGACTATGACACGCACAGTGTGATAAGCACTGGAGGAGGGAGGGCGGTACTGTCAGTTAATAAGTTATGCAATGACTATGACACGCACAGTGTGATAAGCACTGGAGGAGGGAGGGCGGTACTGTCAGTTAATAAGTTATGCAATGACTATGACACGCACAGTGTGATAAGCACTGGAGGAGGGAGGGCGGTACTGTCAGTTAATAAGTTATGCAATGACTATGACACGCACAGTGTGATAAGCACTGGAGGAGGGAGGGCGGTACTGTCAGTTAATAAGTTATGCAATGACTATGACACGCACAGTGTGATAAGCACTGGAGGAGGGAGGGAGGGCGGTACTGTCAGTTAATAAGTTATGCAATGACTATGACACGCACAGTGTGATAAGCACTGGAGGAGGGAGGGCGGTACTGTCAGTTAATAAGTTATGCAATGACTATGACACGCACAGTGTGATAAGCACTGGAGGAGGGAGGGCGGTACTGTCAGTTAATAAGTTATGCAATGACTATGACACGCACAGTGTGATAAGCACTGGAGGAGGGAGGGCGGTACTGTCAGTTAATAAGTTATGCAATGACTATGACACGCACAGTGTGATAAGCACTGGAGGAGGGAGGGCGGTACTGTCAGTTAATAAGTTATGCAATGACTATGACACGCACAGTGTGATAAGCACTGGAGGAGGGAGGGCGGTACTGTCAGTTAATAAGTTATGCAATGACTATGACACGCACAGTGTGATAAGCACTGGAGGAGGGAGGGCGGTACTGTCAGTTAATAAGTTATGCAATGACTATGACACGCACAGTGTGATAAGCACTGGAGGAGGGGGGGGCGGTACTGTCAGTTAATAAGTTATGCAATGACTATGACACGCACAGTGTGATAAGCACTGGAGGAGGGAGGGCGGTACTGTCAGTTAATAAGTTATGCAATGACTATGACACGCACAGTGTGATAAGCACTGGAGGAGGGAGGGCGGTACTGTCAGTTAATAAGTTATGCAATGACTATGACACGCACAGTGTGATAAGCACTGGAGGAGGGAGGGCGGTACTGTCAGTTAATAAGTTATGCAATGACTATGACACGCACAGTGTGATAAGCACTGGAGGAGGGAGGGCGGTACTGTCAGTTAATAAGTTATGCAATGACTATGACACGCACAGTGTGATAAGCACTGGAGGAGGGAGGGCGGTACTGTCAGTTAATAAGTTATGCAATGACTATGACACGCACAGTGTGATAAGCACTGGAGGAGGGAGGGCGGTACTGTCAGTTAATAAGTTATGCAATGACTATGACACGCACAGTGTGATAAGCACTGGAGGAGGGAGGGCGGTACTGTCAGTTAATAAGTTATGCAATGACTATGACACGCACAGTGTGATAAGCACTGGAGGAGGGAGGGCGGTACTGTCAGTTAATAAGTTATGCAATGACTATGACACGCACAGTGTGATAAGCACTGGAGGAGGCGGGGGCGGTACTGTCAGTTAATAAGTTATGCAATGACTATGACACGCACAGTGTGATAAGCACTGGAGGAGGGAGGGCGGTACTGTCAGTTAATAAGTTATGCAATGACTATGACACGCACAGTGTGATAAGCACTGGAGGAGGGAGGGCGGTACTGTCAGTTAATAAGTTATGCAATGACTATGACACGCACAGTGTGATAAGCACTGGAGGAGGGAGGGCGGTACTGTCAGTTAATAAGTTATGCAATGACTATGACACGCACAGTGTGATAAGCACTGGAGGGAGGGAGGGCGGTACTGTCAGTTAATAAGTTATGCAATGACTATGACACGCACAGTGTGATAAGCACTGGAGGAGGGAGGGCGGTACTGTCAGTTAATAAGTTATGCAATGACTATGACACGCACAGTGTGATAAGCACTGGAGGAGGGAGGGCGGTACTGTCAGTTAATAAGCAATTATGCAATGACTATGACACGCACAGTGTGATAAGCACTGGAGGAGGGAGGGCGGTACTGTCAGTTAATAAGTTATGCAATGACTATGACACGCACAGTGTGATAAGCACTGGAGGAGGGAGGGCGGTACTGTCAGTTAATAAGTTATGCAATGACTATGACACGCACACAGTGTGATAAGCACTGGAGGAGGGAGGCGGTACTGTCAGTTAATAAGTTATGCAATGACTATGACACGCACAGTGTGATAAGCACTGGAGGAGGGAGGGCGGTACTGTCAGTTAATAAGTTATGCAATGACTATGACACGCACAGTGTGATAAGCACTGGAGGAGGGAGGGCGGTACTGTCAGTTAATAAGTTATGCAATGACTATGACACGCACAGTGTGATAAGCACTGGAGGAGGGAGGGCGGTACTGTCAGTTAATAAGTTATGCAATGACTATGACACGCACAGTGTGATAAGCACTGGAGGAGGGAGGGTGGTGAAGAGGGTGGGGAGTTGTGATGGAGAAAGAGGGAAGTCAAGGACAGAGGGAGTACTGATGCACCATTGTATATGTTTATGAGCACACACACACACACACACACACACACACACACACACCCAAGTGCCTCTTATCCTGACTGACTGAAACCAATTTATTGTCAGATTAACTCAAAGTTGTACTGACCATCTTACACACACACACACACACACACACACACACACACACACACACACACACACACACACACACCCAAGTGCCTCTTATCCTGACTGACTGAAACTAATTTATTGTCAGATTAACTTAAAGTTGTACTGACCATCTTATACACACACACACACACACACACACACACACACACACACACACACACACACACACACCCACACACACACACACACACACACACACACACACACACACACACACACACCCAACACACACACACACACACAAGTGCATCTCATACACACGCACACATACCACATGTATTCATACATATTTATGCACGTCAGCATGCATAAACACAAGTAAAGGAATATCAGAACTCGTGCTCAGATAAATCTTAAATAAATGTCAGGAACCGCCCAGAGAAACGTGGACAAACGAGTCACAAGACAAACCACAACGCGTTTCAACCTCTTAGGTCTTCTTCAGGTGCAACAAAAATGAAACAAACAACGAAAATGCACTTAGCTTTGATCGCTTCTGTGTTCAGTGCAAGAAAGAAGGCGCTGAATGCAAACGAGGCTGTTGGAAGGGAAATAACGTGTGAGTCAAAGTCGTAATGATGATGATAATATTACTGATAGGAATACTAATAATGGTCAAAAAAATATTAAAAAAAAAAAAAAAAAAAAAAAAAAAAAAAAAAAAAAAGACAAGATTACTACCAGTCTTGGTGTCAATAAGTATGGGTATGGGAGAAAGGAGAGTAGGTTAGAGGATTCTTAAACAGCAGGGTTGCCGTGACAACAGTCCCGGAGGCTAAGGCGATGGTGATGTCAATGCTACACGTGGTAGTATCAATACTAGCAATATTATTGCTGAATGGTACTACTAACAACGATAGTGAAAGTTAAGGTAATAAAAGCACAATACAAAATGAATTTAGAATATACATTTTTATAATAATCAATATAAATAATAAATGAAACATGAAAAAGAAAAAGAAATTGAATAATAATAATAATGATAATAACTGCATAAATAAAAAATTGAAAAAATAATGGTAACAGAATAAATAGATGAACATAAAAATAAAGATAAGTAAAAAATAATAACAATGTTAATATTTATGGTACTAAAGGTATTGATTCTGATAGTAAGGAGGGAAACAAACAAATAAACAAAAGCAACGACAATAACCAAGGGGAGGAGAAAGAGGGGAGGACAGGAAGAACAGAAAGGAAACGGAAGATACAAGTTATGGGAAGGATGGAATCCAATAGGTATAT
Organism: Conus betulinus; assembly: GCA_016801955.1. NCBI lineage: Eukaryota > Metazoa > Mollusca > Gastropoda > Neogastropoda > Conidae > Conus > Conus betulinus. The sequence continues at coordinate 391,503 of JADBJO010001419.1, forward strand.
TGATAATTACAGTAATAGTTTTGTTAATAATTGTGATTGTAACTCTACAGTAATGGTAGTGATGCAGTAGGAGGCTAGAAAAGTGGTAAGCTGATATGTTAGAAATATTTCAAAGAATAATGATTACATTAATGAAAGTAGTAAATACGACATTTGTAATACTAGTATGAAGTTGTAAGAAAAAGCATACTGATTAGATAAACAAATAAGTAAAATTTAATTTAAAAATTTTTTAAATAGTTTGGCACATATATATATATATATATATATATATATATATATATATGTATATATATATATATATATATATATATACATATACATACATACATACATATATATATACATACACATATACATACATATACATATACATACACACACACACACACACACACACACACACACACACACACACACACACACACATACACACATATACATACATACATACATACGACAACAACTAAGGGGAGGAGAGAGAGAGGGGAGGACTGTGAGGAAGAAACAGAAAGAAACAGAAGATATAGTTATGGGAAGGATATGTGTGTGCGTGCGCGCGCGTGCCTGCCCGCGCACGTGCACGCGCGCACGGACACACACACATATGTAAATATATATATGTATACACATCACACACACACACATACATACATACATACATATATATTCATGTGTGCGCGCGCGCGTGTGCGTGGGTGCGCGTGAAGGAGAGAAAATTATTATCATCATTACGACTTTGACTCACACATTATTTCCCTTCCAACAGCCTCGTTTTCATTCAACGCCTTCTTTCTTGCACTGAACACAGAAGCGATCAAAGCTAAGTGCATTTCGTTATTTGTTTCATTTTTGTTACACCTGAAGAAGATCTAAGAGGTTGAAACGCGTTGTGGTTTGTCTTGTGACTCGTTTGTCCACGTTTCTCTGGGCAGTTCGCTGACATTTATTTAAGATTTGTTTAGATCTCCGCCTGCAGTCGTTTCACTTTGCAACTAGATCTTGCTCAGATGTTGGGAAGGAGCTCCAGGTATGTTATCGTGATAAAATCTTAATGCAGAACAACATATCAATAACTTTTTGTGCATGAATCTTACAAGGTTTTCTGCTTAAAGCATGATCTTTACCACTTGTATTCATGCATATTTATGCACATCAACATACACAAACACACGTAAAGGAATATTGAAACCCTTTCTGAGAATTTGAGAACCAATGCCAGACATGTCATCACGATAAACTCAACGCAGAACAATTTTTCGATAATAGCTCTTTGTGCATGAATTTTATGAGGGTGCAATTAGAAAGAGAACTGAATGGATGCTCAGAATAGTGTGTGAGCCTGAATGCAAAGTCTAAATCACATTCAGGTTAAGCTGAACAGTATAATTGGACTTACTTTCACTAAAAATGACCTGTTGATTTAACAATCCTTTCAACAGCACTGTGCGTATTTGGATGAGTTAGAAGCTTTTGTTCAGGACTCTTGATCCATCCAGTCACCAAACTTGGCCTACATCATGAGTGTTTTCTCTAAGAAAAAAAAATGCTTTGCAGTCATTCTCTGCACAAAATGACCTGTTGATTTTAACAAACTTTTCAACAGCACTCTGTGTCTTTGGACGAGTTTGAAGCTTATGTTCAGGACTCCTGATCCATCCAGTCACCAACCTGGCCTTCATCAGGAAAATTTTCTCTCAAAAAACCCCTGCTTCAAAGTCGTTCTCCATCGTCTCCGCCCTTTTCACTTCATCCTAGTTCTACACGGCTGTATGTCACGGGGGAGGAGTGTGGGAAGGGTGTGGAGGCTGCGTATCCTGAAAGTAAACAGAACAAAAGCACCTGTTGATATAAGACCTGTTAATATAAAGCACCTGTTAACAAAAGCACCTGTTAATATAAGACAGGAAACCTCCTTAATCTGCAGCAAAGTAGCAATGGTCATGAAGAATATTCACACTGCAAAAACAATTCTTCACCTAGCTCTCACGACATAACCAAGCCTGTTTAGTTCTTACAATAGTACCATTGACTAAGTTTGTATAATGGACTAGATTATGGTGTGTTGGGTGTGAGAGCCAAGAGCACAAACAATAGTATAAAACATTAATAAGTAATAATCCCGTATGTATGTTTCAGTATATTTGGTTATCAGCAGTGAATTTAACTTCAAAAGTGAAATAAAACAAACTCATTTGCATTATAAAACAGCTTCAGCATCACTACATATGGGGGCCGGAATAGCTCAGTTGGTAGAGCATCGGACTCAATCTTGGGGTTGCAGGTTCGCATCTCCGCCAGGCTGTTTCAGTACAGGGGATTTTTCCCTCGGAGTTAACATTGGTTCTGACTCCATTCCCCATACAGCCCTTCGAATGAGACTATATAAACCGAGGTTCTGTGTGTGAACGTATGCACAACATCTTGCACACACGTAAAATCCCATCACCAACTTTCGGAAGAGAAGGCCAGTTTGGCCGTTGGTATGGATGACATGTTACACATAGCATGCACTTTCCCCGAAGTTGGAGTATGGCTGCCTAAATGGCAGGACAGAAAACCGTCATACACAAGAAAGTGTCAGAATAATAACTTGATGATTGTGGACACTCTACAGAAAGAAGTACATGCAGTCAGCAATATTAATCATTCTCTTGAGGTCTGTCTTTGTTCGGCTCTCACACTTCATACCTAGCCCACTGTGGAAAAATGTAACAGGAAATAAATTTCATACCCATTTGAGTTAGCTATGCTAAGTTATAATATATCATTTCACAAAGTAAGCCCTCTCCTTTTTGTTCTCGCACACATGACCTACAATCCACCAAACTGAAAATACTGTCATTTATATAAACTAGTCAGTGACACAGTAAGCCCCCCCCACCCCCACTTAATTTTGAGGAAAAAAACTGATATGAAATAATATCAACTGTTGACAGAAATGGATAGATGTAAGTTTTAACAAAAGAATGCAGCTTATCTTCAGCTACATAAAACAACCAACACTAATCCCCCTTCCTAATCTCCCATATACTTCATCAATAATAGAATATGTACTTCATTACTACTTTCTTACAACTGAAAGAAAATGTTGGGTCTATTTTGACCATGGATATTTGAATAACTTGCGGTCCTAAGACAGAAAAAATAGACTTATCATACTAAATGCATTTCAGTCCAGAAATTGCCAAAATAATAAAAAAAATCAAAGTAATATGACCGTTAGTAAATAATATTACTAATTCCCATTCAAACGGACGACCAAAAACTGCCAGAAAATTGCTCGAAAAGTATTTTCATGGGGCATTGCTACTGTGCCCTGAACTTTGTTTTTCATCTGCCGTGTTGGCTTGCACATCGTGTGCAAATAAAACTTCCGTCGACTTTTGATTAGAATCTTCCTCGTTCACAGATAAGATTAATCGAGACAACACTGACAGTGACTGATGATATGAAGATAGTAAATCGGTCATACAACTTCTAAGATGATCACTTCGTTGAGAGCTGTTATAACACTTTTGTTCGCTGGTTTGAAAGCATGCACTCGCCGTTTTTCGGCAAAGTCGCAACATTTTGGTTGATGTGGACATCTCTTACACCTTCTACCGGTGTATTCGTGAAACTTCGCCGGCAATTAAAGCCTTTGTTTAGTCGCTGTACAGTGCCTTTCGCTCGCGGTCAAGCGCATTGGAATAATAATGCAAGCGGCCTTTTAGTTTATGTGTGTGCGTGTGTTAGGGAGGGGGTATTGTTATTGTTAAAAGAGAATAAAGGAGGAAGCAGGAAACGAGAAATTATCTCAAGGTGGACGCTGTCGGAATGAATTTGGCCGAGGGAGGTGGGAGGGAGTAGGGAGGAATGAGGAGAGCGATTGACGTTATTATGCTTTGATTGACGTTATTATGCTTTGATTGACGTTATTGTGTTAGGTTAAAACATGCCCCTATGTCTAAAATGCGTAATTGCTGAATGGACATTAAAACATTTGTCATTCTCTGTTCATGTTTGTCACTGTCTCTCTGTCTCTGTCTGTCTGTCTGTCTGTCTGTCTGTCTCTCTCTCTCTCTCTCTCTCTCTCTCTCTCTCTCTCTTTGTCATTCTCTCTCTGTCTCTCTCTCTCTCTCATTAAAACTCTTTGTCATTCTCTCTCTCTCATGTTTCTCACTGTCTCTCTCTCTCTCTCTCTCTCTCTCTCTCTCTCTCTCTCTCTCTCTCTCTGTTCAGCTCTGTGGAAGATGGGTGATGAAAAAAAAGCTGAGTGTGGGATTTGTGGAGGAGAAACTCGGGTCTGGGCACTACTTATCCATAGAAGCTGCAGACTAATAAGACATGAATCTCATCTTTCAAGGAAGGGGAGGACACATGCGACTCATCAACCAACACTTCAGTTGTTAGTCATCTAAATTCAACCAGAAGATAAGTAAAAAAAAAAAAAAAAAAAATCTAGCAAATTTCTTCGTTAAAATTGCTTTCCTCCTGGTCGATTCGTTTTTCATTTTGTTTCAATTTCTTGTTATTCATAGTTATATGGGTCTCCTTTATGTCTGAAAGTATTCACACACACACACACACACACACACACACACACACACACACACACACACACATGTGCACACACACACACACACACACATGCACATACACACCACGACGACCACCAGGAAAAGCACTGGGCAGCCCACAATGCATCCTTGTCCATACTGCAGTCCTTAAACTTGACATCAGGCCTCGTGAATCGATTCTTGTTATGCACAGGAGATGTGTTCATTGAGCCCCATTGATCTGAGAGGCACTGTCTTTTCCTCGTTCGACCTAGGCACAGGCACATGCATTGATCAGTTATGTACTACTGCGTTTATGTTTCGTTCGCAATTTTTCCAGAAATTGTACATTGGTATACTTGACAACGTTGGTGATTGAGTCAGATATTTGAAACTGAAGTGTTTTTATTGCTCATGGAGCGAACGTCTCGGTACTCGAACAACACACACACACACACACACACACACACACACACACACACACACACACGCGCGCGCGCGCGCGCGCGCGCGCACGCACACACACACACACACACCCCTCCCCCCCCCCCCCCCTTTTCCTCTAGCCATCACACACGGTACAAACGCAAGCACACACGCACGCACATACACATACATACTCTCTCTCTCTCTGTCTGTCTGTCTGTCTGTCTCTCTCTCTCTCTCTCTCTCTCTCTCTCTCTCTCACACACACACACACACACACACACACACACACACACACACACACACACACATTCACTCAGTTACGCTTGTTTCTCTCCTGTTTTTTTCTTCATCTACTGTTATTTTGGGGAGGATGTGCAAAAGCATTAACAGCACCTTTTCCCCCTACACACCTACCATACCTCCCTACTTCCCACCCTACCCTCCACCCCCGCTCCCGAACACACAGATGCACGCACATGCTTACACCCACCTACACAGTACATTCACGCTCGCAAGAAGACCTTTAATAATGCATATGTCCTCACATATAAACACTTCTTTCCGTCATATAACAAGACCTTTTCGGCCGAGGGAAAAAAACTCACAAAAAACAAAAAGAGCAATGGGAACACTCGCTCATGTGGGAAGAACGTACAAAATATTAAATAATCGGCTTCAGTATTTTGGCAGGAAAACACAAAATGTACCGACAGAAGGAACTGTTGAATAAGAGTTTGCCCAAGGTGCCCAAGTTCCCCGTTGATGTTTGTTTATGGAAAAAAAAAAGTATCTCGACGGAAAACAGAGATTGTACTTGTGCAAGCTTTCGGAAAAAGAAAGAATGGAAAAAAAAAGGGGGGGGGGGGGGGGGGGGGGGAGATAAAGAAAGAAAGAAAAAAGAAAAAAAAAGGGAAGCATTTCGAAGTCACGTGCCTTGGCCCAAATTGTCATGAAATCATGCAGCATGCATGCGTGGCATATATGAACAGATGGCGCAGGGTGACCGATTTGTCAACTGTCGCTGAATCGAAGAAAAACTGTTTGACGGCATCATACAGACAGCGAGGCTCTGGCGAGGGCGCATGTCTCATAGTTCTCTCTCTCTCTCTGTCTGTCCGTCCGTCCGTCTGTCTGTCTGTCTGTCTGTCTGTCTGTCTCTCTCTCTCTCTCTCTCTCTCTCTCTCTCTCTGTGAATGACACGGGAGGGCTATTTTAATGTAAATTAAGGTCACGACTGGCATGTTTGTTTTAGGCTGTGCGTACCTTCAGCTGAGAAATAATAATAATAATAATAATAATAATGAAATTTTATATGTGCCCCATCTCTGATGAGCTCAAAGCTTACAAAGTGTGAATAAAAGCATAAACTACAATAAACAGCTGTATTCATGCCAAAGATAGAAAGAAAATAGAGGCAAACTTCATAAACATTAAGCAACGAAATAAACAAGTCACAAATATCTCACATAATTAAAATCACTCGGTGACATGATGAATCTCTAAAATACAAAATGCAAGCGAGATATGGTGAAGAGAAATGAAAAGAGAGAAAAAGTAATGATGAAGATAAATATTCTTTAGGGAAAGATTAATATTGTGAATTTTAAACAAAAGGGATTAGTTTGGTTCGGTTTTTTTTTTTTTTTTTTTTGTTTTTTTTTTTTTTTTTTTTTTAATCCAATGATTTGTGCGGCACTGTGGGTGCCTTATGGGAGAAGAAAGAAAGGGGGGTTGCTTTGAGTCCGCGAGGACCGTTAAGGTATTGAATGCAAAATGACCAGGTGATTATGTAGAATCACAGTGGGAAATTTCTTTTATGTGAATGATCAAAAGTTTTGGTTTTAATTAAAAGGAGGAATTTGTTTGTCTGACCGGTTGTCGACGTTACGTGAGCGAGAGTCTTGACAGATGACCAGATATGCCAGTTGTCTTTGGCTAATATACGAGCCTGACATGCTGTGTACTATTCAAGGTGCTTTGTTTTAATAGCAAAGAATGTGGCTGGAACGCTAAAGCGGTCGGAAAAAAAAAAAAAAGAAGAAAAACTGCAATCCAAGTCAAGTTGAATTTGTAATGATATGAGGAGTTCAGACCATCTGGCACAGACACTGACATGGAGTACATGAAATCTTTTAATTGCTCTGAGACTGGATTACACGCTTTTGTCGCAAGCAAGAAAATGGCGGAACAAGTAGTTGAACAACAATTCTGTCGTTGCTAGCAAAAAACAACAAAAACAAAACAAAACAAAACAACAGCAACAAAAACCGGCGGTCTACAAACGTGATTTAAAATAATTTGAGAACCATGCTGTGGGATAGCAAGTGTGATTCACATACACTCCTTTCATGAACTTGACGTTAATCGCACATCAAGTGTGATTCACCCACACTCCTTTCACGAACTTGACGTTAACTGCATATCTGCATTCAAATTTCACTTCACATCCATCCAATGGCTGACAGGAGTGAGCATCCCACGAAAATGTGGCTTGGGGACCTTATTAGACTACACTGATATCACCAGAATGATAACGTGTCAAGGGGGACAGCAACGTTGGTGACATTCACATGGGTAGGGTTTAGCTTGACAGCGAACGCAGTCTGACTTGAACCAGTGAAGCGAAAAGACGCCATACCTCCAGGAGGCGTGCAGCTTTAACGTCCTCACGGTCCGCGCGGCTGATACAGCCAATGCTTCAGGTGGGACTGCGTCAGATATTCTGCACACGTCTCTGCGCTCATCTGACCTCTTTGAATATTAAATCTATTATCATTAAGCATCACATGATGCAATATACGCGTCAAACAGATGCTTATTGTATGATTTAGAAAGAGTGGGGGTTAGTTGCCGCCAAGGACATTGACAAAGCACAGGACAAGACACGATGCATTTCGACCTATTGGGTCTTCTTCAAGCAAAAAAAAGATAGATCACATTTAACATTTAGGACAGTACAAAACAAAGAACGAGAGAGACTTATCTGATGTGAAACACAACTTGGCAGTCTCTCTTCGTTCTTTGTTTGTACTGTCCTAAATGCGTTTCGACCTCTTAGGTCTTCTTCAGGTGCAACAAACATGAAACAAATAACGAAAATGCACTTAGCTTTGATCGCTTCTGTGTTCAGCGCAAGAAAGAAGGCGTTGAATGAAAAACATTCAACGCCTTCTTTCTTGCGCTGAACACAGAAGCGATCAAAGCTAAGTGCATTTTCGTTATTTGTTTCATGTTTGTTGCACCTGAAGAAGACCTAAGAGGTCGAAACGCGTTGTGGTTTGTCTTGTGACTCGTTTGTCCACGTTTCTCTGGGCGGTTCGCTGACATTTATTTAAGATTTGTTTAGATTTCCGCCTGCAGTCGTTTCACTTTGCAACTAGATCTGTCCCTAAATGTTAAATGTGATCTGGTTTTTTTGCTTGAAGAAGACCCAATAGGTCGAAATGCATCGTGTCTTGTCCTGTGCTTTGTTTGTCAATGTCCTTGGCGGCAACTAACCCCCACTCTTTCTAAACTTTGCTTCGTTCTCCGCCATCAGTCGCTCCATTTTGAAAAAATGCAAATTGTGTGGTTGATAAGTCTTCTCGGTGTGACGAGAGTTGGGTGTGGGTCAGTGTGACGAGAGTTGGGAGTGGGTCGGTGTGACGAGAGTTGGGAGTGGGTCGGTGTGTCCTCTAGGGGAAGGATTTGGAATATTTTTCTTTATTAGAGTTATGTTACAATTTCACCACCACCGTCTCTATTGCTAGTTATGGAAGGAGCAACTTTTCGGTACTAGTCATCGAAAGAATTTTTTGTTTTTTCTGGGGCTGTTAAAACTACTCAAGAGTGGTTCCGGAATAATTTTCCTTGGGCTCATATTCTTTAAAGTACTTTTTGCTATGAGGGACGGAATCAGAGAGAAGTTCAAACATTCGATACTGACTGAACAACAAAGAACTGACACAAGTTAAGTGCACTGTCACACATCAGCTTTACGTGTTTATACAAGAGTGAAATATTCAAATCAATTTTACACAGTCACTTCAGGTTTCATCATTAAGAGAGAGAAAGTTCTGGATGAGTTGAGTTAGAGTCTGCTTGGAATATCAGAACCTACCTGATGTCGGAGAGGATAGTTGATCTCTCTCTTGTTGTTGGTGACTGATCCACTTGTGTGGAGACCAGCTGCTCAACTGCTTGGCTGCGATGTGTGGTCACTACCAGGCATGCCCAGGGTATAGAGGATCCCAGGTTTCATTTCTTCTGGGTGATCAGTGAATTCTAGGCAAGGAGATTCAGAGCAGGTGAGATAACTGTGCATTCTGTCTCGTTTTCCCCTGGTGTCTTTGTGGCTACACTGTGTTGTATCTACAGCTGGTCTGTGGAAGCAGTGATTGGGAGGGAGGAGGAGGAAATGGTTGAGTTTAACGTCCTCACAGCCGAAGCTTTTAGGGACAAATTTTGCCACAGCCAGTGGTGTGATATGGAGACGTTTGCCTTGGCATAGACATTGTAGACTGGCAGGTTGGGTCAAGAAGTCTGGGTTAACGTCGGGTGGAGGGTCCCGGGAAAGATGGCGCCGTCAGGCAGGCGCCTAGATGAGGTAGCTAGTCGTTAGGACCGCCGAGCGGTCGTCTGAAGGTGCTTCGGCTGCGGTTGATGTTGATGTTGTATGTTGATGTTGTCGTGGTGGTTCCTCCAAGGCCGTCGTCAGGGCTACTGGGCGGCTGTCTTCATGCTGAGTGCGATGGTCCTGTGCCGCGTGAGGCCGACTCGGGAAACGTACGAGGCACAAGTCGCCGAGCCGCTGCACGTAGGTTCATGCCCACTCTGCGCCATGGGGACGTTCCGCCCCCCCCCCCCCCCCCCCCCCCCCCCCCCCCCCCCCCCCCCCCCCATCCAGGGGAGAGCCCTGCTCGGCATATAGCCTTGCAGGCCACTGAGTAGTTCGCAGAGTGGCAGCGCCTCGTCGCCAAGTGCCCCGTCGCCTCGAGAGCCTCACTCACTTTCTCACTATCGTAAATGTTTTTGTGCGTTGTTGATATTGTTATAGGTTTGTCTTTGATTTTTGTTTAAAGTTTTTGCTGCTTGTGGGCGTGTATTTATCTAAGTTGGATTTTTAAAAATTTAGTGTGGATATATCTAACCACCAAAGTGTATCTAACTTTTACAGCGCTTAACACAGTAAGTTTCTGTATAAAATTATCCTCGAACATGAACATAACTTGCGTAACTGACCGTTCTCTGTTTGCCTGATTTTGTCCCTCTTCTTCTTACCCCCCCTCCCCACGCCACCCCTCCCCTCTCTGTCTCGTCTGCACCCCCTCCCCCTCCCCCGCCTTTTTTTTTTTTTCATTTGAAAAATTAAGCTGCGTAGATACATGTGTGTGATGTGGATGGCGTGGCGTGTGGGTGTGTGTGTGTGTGTGTGTGTGTGTGTGTGTGTGTGTGTGTGTGTGTGAGAGGGGGAGCTGTGTATCAACCACTACATGTGTATGGTTGTGCTACCATATTTTATGGAAACTTGAAATCTTGCATGAGTTTGAAGTTGTCCAGTGGTGTTTTTGAATTTGAAATAAAAGTGTTAGATATAAGTGTATTCTACAACTTAAAGTTAAGACAATTAGACTCTGTGTGTGTGTGTGTGTGTGTGTGTGTGTGTGTGTGTGTGTGTGTGTGTGTGTGTGTGTGTGTGTGATACAGTTATTTAATTTACAATGGGACCCTACAATTCACATTAGTAGTAGTCTGTCGGGAGCCAGCGAAGACGACTGTCTGTGTTCTCAGCGATGACGATGACGGCGCATGTGACTCCACAGCCCGAAGCTGGAAGCACGCAGACGCCCACAGATGTCACATCGATGGTCTGAGTTTGGGAATGAGGACGACGAGGCCCTGTGTCATCTGTCGCATGCAGCAGCGAGACGCAGTCTTCTGTCCTAGATCCTCTTCGAAGGTAGCTGTTGTTTTTGAAGGTGAAGGACCTCTAAGATGATCTGTCAGCAGCAAGGGTTTTGAGGTCGCAAAACTGGATGTCGCACCATCTGAGATTGCTCTTTTATGGTATCTTTGTATCTCCGTTTGGGCCTTCCCTGTCTGTGTGAGCCTTTCTTGAGCTCACCATACATCAGTTGTCTGGGGATGCGGCTGTCGTCCATCGTGATGACATGCCCAATCCAGCGTAGCTGAGCCTTCAGCAACATTGACTCCATGCTTGTCAAGCCAGCCTTGCCCAACGCCTCTTGGTTTGTGACTTTGTCCTGCCAGCGAATGCCCATAATCATGCGCAGCAATCGCGTATAGAACTGTTCTACCTGTTTGTTATGCTTTCGATACAGGGTCCACATTTCAAATCCATACAGTAGTGAAGAAAGGATTAAAGCCTTGTAGATCTTAAGCTTTGTAGACAGTCTTATGCCTTTCTGCTGGAGGACCTTCACTCTTAATCTTCCGAGGGACTGGCTGCTGTTTTTTTGGATCCTGGACATGATCTCTTTGTCCAGTCAACCATCTGCAGATATAACGCTGCCCAGATATTTGAAGGTCTCCACGCACTTCAGTTGGACTACATCTATGGTAATGGCTGGTTGGGGTTTGGCTGTGTTAGGGGCGGTTTGGACCAGAACCCCCGTTTTTCCAAGACTGATTGTCAGTACAAACCAGTTTGGATGCATTTGCGAGGTGGTCGACAGTGACCTGCAGGTGTTTCTCTTTGTGTGCCATGAGAGCACAGTCATCCGCGAAAAGGGCTTCAGGATGAGTTTCTCCAGGGTCTTGGTACGGACAGCAAGACGACGGACGTTGAACACGGATCGTTCTGAGCGGTACTTGTGTATACACCCAAGTTCCAGATCTTTCACAGCAGGAAGAAGGACCTGCATGAAGAACACGTTGAACAACATGGGGGCGAGGACACAGCGCTGTCTCGCTCCGTTTGAGATGTTGAAGGAGTTTGTACGGTCCCCATTAGAAAGGACTAGTCTAGTCATGTTGTCGTAGAAGAGTCTTACCAAGCCCAGCTTCATCAGAATGGTCCGCAGTGCTTCTCTATTGACAGTGTCAAAAGCTTTGGTCAAGTCTATGAACACTGCTTACAAGTCCATCTGCTGCTCGATGCATTTCTCCTGGACTTGTCGCACAGCAAACACCATGTCTATGGTACTGCGGCCAGGACGGAAGCCCCACTGTGCTTCAGGAAGGCTGTCTTCATAGATGTTGTTGATGATGAGCCTGTTGAGAGGATGCGGGCAAGCATCTTTCCCGCAATGGAGAGAAGAGAAATTCCTCTGTAGTTGCCACTTTGTTCTTATAAAGTACCACGATAGTGGCATCACGGAGGTCTGCTGGCATGTCCTCTTCCTCCCTGATGGTCGAGAGGACGTCGTGGAAGCTCTGAAAGCTGTGGTTCCCAGTGCTTCATACAATTCAGCAGAATTCCATCTTTTCCAGGTTTTTTTTTTTTTTCCGCATTTCATCTGCTTTATAGCAGTTCTGACTTCATCCTCAGTGGGTGGTTGGTCGAGGTCCACCTGTATAGGCTTCTGGGGTATCTGCTGCTGTAGAGCTTCCTGGTCAACTGTGGATATCCGGTTTAGAAGGTGGCTGAAGTGCTCTTCCTACCTTGTGCTGATTCCCTTCTTGTCCTTGATAATGGTAGAACCATCAGCAGAAAGCAGAGAGGCTGTTCCTTCTTTTGAGGGGCTGTAGATAGCCTTGATGGCACTGAACAGCATCTTAGAGTTATGAGTGTGTCTGCATATAGCTGCACTTCCTCGGCCTTCTTTTCCCACCGATGGCTCAGAGTTTGGGCTCTGGCTTGGCTTGACAGCCCTTGAATCTGTCACGTCGTGAAAAAAACAGTTGGGGTGGTTCTGCCAGTCAATGCAGACCTCATTCTTATTGTCTAGCAGCACTTGCACGGCCTCATCATTTTCATCAGCCCAGTCTTGGTAAAGCCTCCTCTTTGGGCCTATTACTGTTTTGGCCGTCTCTGCGGCCACGTCTTTGAACAACAAAGGAAAAAAGTCAAGCATGATGCCGACAGTTGTTTACCATAGAAATCAAAGTAGGTGTAAACAAAAATATCAAATGTAGAAATCAAACATGATGCATTTATCTAGTTTAGAATTGAAACATGATGTAAACAATAGTATAAGATTTAGAGATGAAATATGATGGCGTGAACTTCTGTAAGTTTTGGAAATACGTTTCAGACCTATACATCAATATGATATGATAAGATACGATATGATCTGATATAATATAAGATAACATGAGTAATATACACGGCAAGATTCATCAAGCACTGGCATTGAGCATATAATGTATGAGTGTGGAGATGGTTTTGTTTTGTTTTGTTTGTTCACTTGTTTTAAATCAAGTACAACGGTAAGACCCTGTTCGCTGAAGCTAAGATCAGGACCAAAATGACTGATGATTTTCGATAAGGTTCAGTGATTTTTCGATGAAGTTCGAACTTTTTCTATGCTGGTTCAGACCTTTCCATTTGCATGAAGAAGATACTCACAAACAAATAGACATACTTA
>JADBJO010001419.1:407500-415000 GCA_016801955.1 Conus betulinus
GTCGGTGTGAGGTCAGAAACCCCCCCCCCCCCCCCCTCCCTTCCCCCCCGTCTCTGCCCTCCACTTCCTGCTCCTCCTCTCTCCCCCTTTTCCGTCATTTTTGTCACGCCATTGATTGACGCTGTCATGGTTTATCGCTTATCAGTTAGATGGATACAAAGGAGGCCTCTAGCCTAGGACAATGCCGATTTTGTTTTCATGACTAAATGGGGCAACAGACTGTTGTATATCGCACTCGGCGGGCGTCCAAATATTGGGGGCTGGTGCAGTAACGTTGGTAACATTTACTGCAGTTGTCTAAAGCTGTAAATACACGTGCGCGCGCGTACCCCCCCCCCCCCTCTCTCTCTCTCTCTCTCTCTCTCTCTCTCTCTCTCTCTCTCCACACTCAGAGAGAAAGACAGAGAGAGAGAGAGAGAACGGTAATTTATTTAAGAAAAGGCCAAAGCCCCATTAGAATGGGATGAGTAATAATCAGCGTATTTCGACAATACATTTTCATCACTAAATTATAAGCATCCAAACACATATGGGGATGATTAATAATCGGCATACTTTGACAATACATTTTATCACTAAAATATAAACATCCACAGCATAAGAGGATTTGTAATAATCGGCATATTTAGACAATGTATTGTATCACTAAAATATAAACATTCACAACATAAGGGGATTTGTAATAATCGGCATATTTAGACAAGGTATTTCATCACTAAAATATAAACATCCACAACATAAGGGGTGAGTAATAATCGGCATATTTAGACAATACATTTCATCACTGAAATATACACATCCACACCGTAAGGGGATGAGTAATAATCGGCATATTTTTAGACAAGGAAATATATCACTAAAATATAAACATCCACTACATAAGCATTTACGTATGTCAAATCACTCCTCTTTTTGAAGGTCTTGTATTCAAAGCAAGATTCCTTGTAACATTTTCATTTCTTGACGACAGAAGACAGACTACTTGAAAACTGCTGGACTACTTTAACGGAATACATTTTTGTCGTAGATCTGTCAGCATAGGTCAGAATCCAAAATGAAGTTCATCTTCTCCACCAGACTTATACAATGGACACAATAAATCCCTTCCGTATGGACATTATATCTCTGACTATGCATAGCATAGCAATATCCAAAATACCAAACCTAAATTATGTCCGTTCAGACCTGATAACTCTATTGATGTTTCACGACAAAGTATGCTTCTACTTCTACTAAATGATTACTTTTCAGCAGTCTGAATAATGAAATGGCAATAAGAATATGGCTTTCCCAGTCCTGCCATATACAATCTATTATTCGTTGCTTGAAACAAGCCAAGTAACTACTGACACAGCCATCCCCTTGTTCTAATCATGCAAACGAACAAGCACAATTACATGAACATTTACGAATGCCTGATGCCCACGTAGTTTTCCTTGTCATATCCAGCTCAAAACAATGTTTTGTCAGCTTTGGCGGGTAGCCTGTGCTCCTCTATGCGTACCACATTGAAGCCAGTACCTTACACGTTTTATAATAACGAATTCAAATAGATTGAGAATCTTCCAAGTTCCCCATACGTCAGGTCGTTTGGAGTGCATCTATCGATATCTAAAAACCGTTTAATTGCGAATAAGCGCAATTTTTCTTTGTCGTGTCCTCTTTTTTTTTTTTTCAAACCCCAAATCTCAGCGCCATACTGGACTATAGGCTGCATGCACCTGGGCATCAAATTACCTGAAAAATAGTTTCACTGACTCGTTGTCAAACTTATTCAAGAAACTTAAAATGGCCATAACTGCTCGCTTCCTTTTGCCCACAGGATCTTGACAGGTAAAATATACACTCAGATATTTTTAGGCATTCACAACCTCAATTGAGAGAGAGAGAGAGAGAGAGAGAGAGTCGTATGCTAACACACTGCTTTGTCATTCTACGAGATGTACGGTGAAGTCTACTCATATTGAACCGGGGGGGGGGGGGGGGGGGGGGGGGGGCAGGCAACTTCGGTCAGTGACCTGCTCTTCAGAAAGTAACTTGGGACATTTGTTAACACGCAAAAAAATGATTTTGCGAGTCCTTCATCGCCAAAGCTTTGGCCTGAGTCATATGAGTTGAAAGTATGATACTCGTAGGAGATCAGGACGTCCCGTGTGTCCTACATATCGGATGCCTGACGATAGTGTACACACACACACACACACACACACACACCCACAGAGGATGTACCTCGACCCAAATTCTGTTTGAAAGAATAATATTTGGTATGATACCTAAGTCTAAAAAACCGGAAGCTGGGATTTCCGAAAGCTTTTAAGTCTCGGACAACCGCTGATGACTTAATCCCAACATCGACAGTCGCAGTGACATCATGCATGTTTTGATCTCCTCCGATCAGAAAGATGGCTTTTTCTTCAAGATTGTGCTTTTTATTTTGTCAAAATCCGAGTGTTCGATGTACTGAAAGCAAAAACATAGCTTATTCTTCTACTTTCTTTCATATTTTTCCTGTGAAACACAGCCTGACCCCGTTCACGGAGGCGAGGTGGAGATGTGCTCGTCTGTGGAAGTGTTAGTTTTTTTTTTGTTCATTTTGCCCTCCTTTACAGTAGGACATTACAAAGTACAGAGGAGACCGTCGTCTTCTCGAGTCGGTCGGACACTCAGAGCAAGAGAATCAGGTCACCCCCTCCCCTCCCCAACCCCCCCCCCCCCCCCGACCTCCCATCTTTCACAAGAAGAGAGCATGACCATGCCAAATGTGAACCCAGTGAGAGTGAGTCGACTTTGAAAGCGTTCGCATGCTTCACTTTCTTTCTTTTTTTTTTTTTTTTTTTTTTTTTTTTTTTTTTTTTTTTTTTTTTTTTTTAAATCTTTGGGATGACTGACTTAAAAAGTGGAGTTAATCGAGCATACACACGCTGTTACCCATGTCTCGGGCCAGCTGCCGGCTGGGGAAAAAGGAAATTTACTGTTGTGGTTTTCGTCGTGTTTAGTTAGAATCAAAGAAGAAAGGCGACGAACCCTGAATACAACTCTCCCTTTTGGGGCTGTTCCAGAACAAAGTGTCTACTTTCTCTGGCTGTTCCTAGCCCAACTTTCTACCCGTTCACTTCTCCCCTTCACTGCAGCCTGCTTACAGTGCCGCCCCCCCCCCCCCCCCCCCCCCCCCCCCCCCCCCCCCCCCCCCCCCCCCTGTCTGTGGCACCGTACCTCTACTTCCTGCTCTCTTGCCCTTCCTCGTCTCTTCTCGTCCTTGCTATTTTATGTTAATAGTGTGAATGTCTTCTTCCAGCCTTCTCTGTCTTCCTCTCTCATTATTGCCACGCTACCCGTTTGTGAATGCTCGGGTGAAGTGAGCCCTAGCTCCCGATGTGTTGAAGTTACGCTACCCGTTTGTGAATGCTCGGGTGGAAGTGAGCCCTAGCTCCCGATGTGTTGAAGTTACGCTACCCGTTTGTGAATGCTCGGGTGGAAGTGAGCCCTAGCTCCCGATGTGTTGAAGTTACGCTACCCGTTTGTGAATGCTCGGGTGGAAGTGAGCCCTAGCTCCCGATGTGTTGAAGTTCCGGGAGACGTCAACCTGCCAGCAGAGAGTTTGTTATGCGGTCTGTCTGTCGATGTCATTCTGATGGTCGGGAAATACTTTGCACCGCAGATTTCTTCTTCCTCTCCTCGAGGTTGAGAAGAGTGGAAGAAAGAAAAAGAGAGAGAGAGAGAGAGAGAGAGAGAGAGAGAGAGGGAGAGAGAGGGAGAGAGAGAGAGAGGAAGCAGAGGGGAGTGATAGGGTGGGGGGGAGGGTTGGGAGCACGGACATACACAATTATGTCTATGGTTGGGAGGAAGGTGGAGGGGGGGGGGGGGGGCACAGACATACACAAATCTATGTCTGTGGTTTGGAGGGGCTGGGGGAGGGGGGGCACAGACATACACAATTATGTCTGTGGTTTGGAGGGTTGGTGGAGTGGGGGGGGGGGGGGGGGGGGGGGGGGGGGCACAGACATCCACAATTATCATGTCTGGAGGGAGGCACAGGGGAAGTGTGATGCTGAAGGTTGTGTTGTTTACAGCTCAGAATTTAGTCCACAAGGAAGAGAGATTTACCTGTCTGTACTCTTTTTGGTGTGTACGTGCGTGTGCCTCTCTCTCTCTCTCTCTCTCTCTCTCTCTCTCTCTCTCTCTCTCTCTCTCTCTCTCTCTCTCTCTCTCTCTCTCTCTCTCTCTCGCCGGCGCGCGCGCGCGCGTGTGTGTGTGTGTGTGTGTGTGCCTTCAAAAGTTTGCCTGTCTATATTATTTGATCGCTTGTTTGGTCCTCTGTGTGTGTTTCCATGTTTGTCGATGTGTGTCTGTGAGTTTATTTTCATCGTCCAGGTTTGTGCTGGCTATTTGCTTGAATATTTGTTGCTGTGCGCTGGTTGTTTTTGTTTTTTTATTATTAATTGTTGAGTGTTTCCATGTTTGTAGGTCTGTCCGTCTGCATCTGTCTGTCTGTCTTTTTGTGGCGGCGTTTGCGTCTTTTGTGTTTTTTTTTTTTTCTATTTGTATGTCTGGTTTGTTTGTCTGTGTGTTTGTGTGTCTGTCCGTCTATCTGTTAGTGCCTGCATCTGGATCTGTGTGCCTGTTTCTGTGTGTTTGGTTGTCTCACTCTCATACCATTTTTGCTCTCGTCCGTCTCTTGCAACGTGTGGGTGGCTTCGGCTCAGTTCAGTTCATGACAAGCTTTAGCTTTTCTTGTCCTATTAACTTTTTGAATGAAAAAAAAAACGCAAGATATTTTATATCAGATTGGTAGTCCTGATACAAAACAAATTCTCGCAATAAACGAAGAAAGAAATATTATGTGTTCATCGAAAGCCTTTGTGCTAGCACGGAAAGGAGGTGGGGGGGTGGGGGGGGGGGGGGGGGGGGGGGGGGGGGGGGGTGGTGAGAGGGGGATGGGGCGGGGTGGAGGACGAGCAAATAGACTGCTGATGTGGCATGATGACATACTTGAGTATTAAACACTTTTTTGTGCTCGATGAGCAGTTCATAATAGCACTTCTTTCTTTCCAGAGTGTAGGTTCAGTCGGGTCGTGCTATGTCGGTGCGGGCACTTTGTGCGGGACGTTTTATGACTTGCTCAACAGGAGTTGCCGAATGCTGCTATCGTGTTTGTGGAGCCCACACTGCTCGGCGTTGTCATGCCGGCCACAGCTGTACTACGTCGCTATTATATAATCGCTTGCATGCGCCCCCCCCCCCCCCCCCCCCCCTCCCACACACACACACATTCACGCGCGCGCGTGCGTGTGCACATTCCAAGACTGTGTCTCTGTCGATGTCTGTAAGCTTATACTTTTACCGTCATAAAATAAAGAATCATTGTCTCTGTCTCTCTCTGTTTGTCTCTCTCTATCTGTCTCTGTCTGTTCGTCTGTCTCTCTCTCTCTCACACACACATCTGAATACAAATGTGAATACATATGTATTATACGTGCACACACACACACACACACACACACACACACACGCACACACACACACACACGTACGTACGTACGTACGTACGTACCGTATAGACATGTATGCATGCATGCACATATATCTGTTCAGTCATTATCTCTTTCTCTTTGTGTCTCTGACTTCCTTTTCCTCCTTCCCCCACCCCCCAACCCCCGCCTGTCACCCCTTCCCCCGTTCCCACCTATACGCTCTCTGCTCCCCCCCCCCCCCTCCCCTTGGCCCCCGTCCCCCCATTCTCACGTCCCTTCACTGTTCCCCATACATAATTTTGTACATTATTATTATGTGCACGGGCAGGTGTGTGCGAGCGCACACATATTGGATGTTAGTCTGTTCACTTCTCGGTGGTAGAAGAGTGCTGGTTATGCGCACCTGCACTTGATTACTGTCACCGATGGTATCATCATTGTCATCAGTTATCATTGCCGTCATCATCATCCCTGTCATCGTCATCTGATTGTTCTCGTCCACTAAGGAAGTCTGGCATTAAAACGGCAGTCTAGGCCCGATTTCAGCTATTAAAGGTGCACCCTCTTTCTTGATCACAATCTGGTATGACTCCTGTCTCAGCCAGAGAGAAGAAACACGTAAATATGTGGTAAAGACAGCTTCAAAAAAAGCGTAGGTTTAGAAAGCAAAACAAATAAATCAAAGCCAGTTACCTACCTTCGGACAGTATGCACAATATGCCCACAACACACCAAGCAAGATTCACAGAACGCACCCACAATCAACTGTTCCAGGGCCTTCCATCTGGCTGAAGATTCTCTGCTGTCAAATGAACTGCCTGAAGAACAGCTACTAGTACTGACCCTTGGTCATTCAAGCAGTGGAACCGTGGACCCCTTCCCGTCCCCCCACTACCAAGTGTGTCTGAAACTTCTTCCGTTTCGTTCTGCTACAGAATGAATGGCTGGCATCTGGCATAGTTATGTTGGATGTGTGTTTGCGCGCGCGCGCGTGTGTGTGTGTGTGTGTGTGTGTGTGTGTGTGTGTGTGTGTGTGTGCAATTTAGCATTTAGTCACCCCCACATATCTCACCCCATATATCGATGTCTCCCCACACTCCTCATTCCTTCAAAGTTTATTTGTAATCTGTCTGTCTGTCTGTCTGTCTGTCTCTCTATCTGCTAGTCTCTGACCTTGTTTGTGTTTCTTCCCTCTTTCTGTCTGCGTGTGCCGGTCTGTCTTGCAGCATCTGTCTGCCCTTCTGTCTGTGCCTACGTTTGTCTTCATACACCTCCTCTTTGCTGGCCTTTTTGCGCCTCTTCATGCTCGTGTGTGCCTGTTTTCTCTGTCTCTCTTATGTCCCAGACTGTGCGACTGTCGGCGCCGCGATGTGTCTGTCATCCGGTCTGAATGAAACTCTTTATCCTGAGAGCCGGGTGCCTGACTGCTTCTCTGCGATTGCCTACCGCCCTGTATTTGTGTCCGTCTGTCTCCTTCCTTGCCAGTCTGTCTCTGTCTCCTTGTTTGCCTGTCTGTCTTGTCTCCTTGTACCAGTATGTCTGTCTCTGTCTCCTCGTTTGCCAGTCTGTCTGTCTGTCTCTGTCTCTTGTTGCCAGTCTGCGCGTCTGTCTCTGTCTCCTTGTTTGCCTGTCTGTCGCCTCTGTCTCCTCGTTTGTCAGTCAGTCTGTCTGTTTCTGTCTCTGCCAGTCTGTCTGTCTGATTGCCTCTGTCTCTTTGTTTGCCAGTCTGTCTGTCTGTCTCTGTCTCCTGATTGCCAGTCTGTCTGTGTCCGTCTCCTTCTTTGCCAGTCTGTCTGACTGTCCCTGTCTCCTTGTTTGCCAGTCTGCCTGTCTGTCTCTGTCTCCTTGTTTGCCAGTCTGTCTGTCTGTCTGTCTCCGTCTTCTTGTTTACCTGCCTGTCTGTCTTCTTCTTGCCAGTCTGTCTCTGTCTACTTCTTTGCAGTGTGTCTGTCTGTCTGTGTCTCCTGACTGCCAGTCTCTGTCTGTCTGTCTCCGTCTCTTTTTTTGCCAGCCTGTCTCTGTCTCCTTG
>JADBJO010001419.1:420000-430782 GCA_016801955.1 Conus betulinus
ATTTAAAACATTTGGAAAGTGAACGTATGCGTAATCGTTCAGTATTGTTTTTGGATCGATTGATAATGCGATTGGAATATTCAAGATTATGTTAGAATGTTCACCAGGTTTCCATAAGTTGCTAGTGCATTACCGAAGGTTCGAGAATGTTGTAGAAGCTGACCTAAGTACAGTCGT
The DNA here is from genome assembly GCA_016801955.1 of Conus betulinus. Taxonomy (NCBI): domain Eukaryota; kingdom Metazoa; phylum Mollusca; class Gastropoda; order Neogastropoda; family Conidae; genus Conus; species Conus betulinus. The sequence goes on from JADBJO010001419.1 coordinate 420,178, forward strand.
ATACGCTTGTCACGATTTCATTTGTAAGACTTACTGACATGCAGAATATTCTAGAAAAGAATATTCGAGTAGGCCCTATGTTCGAGAATATTTTGATAACATAAAAGAATGAGAGCTGTGCGACTGAGGCAGAGAGAGAGAAATTAATGTTTTTTGAAGAGTTCAAGTCATTGTCGAGCTTAAAAGTGTTCGAGTCTTCTCTGAGTTCCTGTACAACTACTGAACTTTAAGGTAAGTCGATTTTCCCCCGATTTTTTCTTCCACGTCTGTAAATAAAAGGATCCTCTTCGTTTCAAAACCACCTGGTGTATTTTGTTGTCTGCAAGCCGAACGCGTTCATCAGGATATACAACGAGCTCTTACAAACTAGGTTACTGCACATATCTTGTACTGAGGTAGTCATCGCTTTAGCGGTGCAACACTCCGAAACAACCAATAGCAGGTGTTTGGAGTTTTCCGTCGCATGTTGGAATGGCGGTTTCCGCGTGGTAGAATTTTCCAGTGATATGTGCCCAGACAGCGCGTGCAGCAGGATGAGACTTGCGCATGCCGCTCTCTGTCGCCGGTTCGACCTTCACATTCTGACATTTGTTTCACTTCGGTCGTCTTCGTATTCTGCCGACGTGGCTCCTGGTACCGGTGATGCAGCCCAAACTACCCCCTAGTCCTCTATCTACCCCCCCACTCCCCCCTCCCTAACATCCTTTTGATGTTGCTCTCTTTGATATTATTATTATTATTACTATTGTTGTTGTTGTTGTTATACATTATTATTATTGTTGTTGTTGTTGATTACTGTGATTTGCCTTTGATGAAGAAAGTTTTCTTATTTTTTCCCTCCCGTTACAATTTATGACTCGCCGGCTTCCCCCATCCCCCTTTTTCTGTGAAAAAAAAAGGGGGGGGGTGGGGGGTGGGGGTAATTTGACAATTGGGTACAATTTTCAGAGTGGATGCTATCTGTCCATTGTGCACTGTGAATTTAATTGCTCATCTTGCTTATATGTAAAAAACACACACACACACACACACACACACACACACACGCACACATGTATGCGCGTGTTTCATGGGACCTGTAAATATTTTTGCTGTTGTTCTAATCGGAGGTTTATGAATTGAGTGGAATCGCAGGCTTCTCAGCGTAGCCGAGTCTCGTTAAAGGGGGGGGGGGGGGGGGGGGGGGGGGAGGTGCGGCGGTAAAGTTCCCACAGCCTATCGGTCGTTGGGGCAGTTAGCTGTCAAGAGTTTCGCCGTGTCTAAGTACGGCATGAATGAAGGCGGAACCTATCCCTCCTCTTCTGCCTCTTTTAACCTTCCCAGGACTGAGTCAGGCACCCATTCCCTGGTTGGTGGACAGAGAAGGTTATCACCCATTCCCTGGTTGGTGGACAGAGAAGGTTATCACCCATTCCCTGGTTGGTGGACAGAGAAGGTTATCACCCATTCCCTGGTTGGTGGACAGAGAAGGTTATCACCCATTCACTGGTTGGTGGACAGAGAGGGTTACCACCTATTCACTGGTTGGTGGACAGAGAAGGTTACCAAGCTGGGAACATTTTTTTTTAACCCGACGCCATGTGTGGTTCTAACTCAAGACCGTCAGCTTCACAGGCAAATGCTCTGACCATTTTAGTACAGGTCCCTTTATCTCCATTAAGGACGCCATTAACCAAGCTTTGACGTTATGAACTGACGTCTGTTTTGTGGACAGTTTGTGTATGTTGTGTTGTGGTTTGTTCTTTTTCTTTCTTTCTTTTTTTTTAAGGACAGGACTTTGGTTTTTTATATGCTGACAGTTTTGGAAAGGCTGTGTGTTGTTTTGGTACTACCTACGCTGAAACTGAAAACAAACCCTCTTCACCTCCTATTTCTGTAGAGAGTGTTCACGAGTGAACAGTAAGGACTGACGCAAACCTGAATTGTTTCATCCGCCCCCCCCCCCAACCCTCCCCTTCCCTCCCGTTCCCCCAGCTACCAATTTGAAGTCTCATCTATGTAATACACCCATAATCATCTGCTAATCAAAGTAAAGATAATTTTCTCTGATGCATAAAATCGGGATATGTTTGATTCTTGTTTTTTTTATCATGGGACATCTAAGTCAGTCATTACTATTGCTTTGGCAGCCACCGGGGATTTTCATACCAGTAACCACAGCCTGCTTTTTTTTCAGTTTTTGCTGTCGCTAGAGTAAACCAAAATTAGTAACATTTCACCCTGTGAGCGAGTCATAAAAACATGTATATATTCAGCAAATTGTATTGCTCTGTGGGATACCCGAATTGTCCGGGTCGACCAAAAAAGTCTGAGTAGGGAACTGAATACGCTAGGACATGGCACACCACAGACGCAACGAAATCGACGGAAAATTTTGGTTTTTTCATTCTAGAACGTCCCGCGTCCCCGGCAGACGCCTTCAGTCCGTCTATATAAATGACGTGGCCAGGTCACGAAGCCACGTTGAGCTTCAGACAGTAATATAAACTCACAAATCCAAGACAGTGTGTGTGGCCCAATCGATATCTGTATAGGCCTGTACATATATGTGTGTGAGTGTATTACTTGCGTAGACGCCGGCTGTAATCAGGTAGTTACATCTGAGATAGTCTTCATGTAGTTAAAGTGCCACCATAGTGATCATTTTATGTAAATATTGAGGAAGCGGGTTTATAGTTTGTAGTGTGATTAACGACAGTTGGTGCATTCCTTTCACGTGTGCAAGAGCACCAACTGCGACGACATGCAGACTTCACAGACATACGACTGAAACGATACCTCCGCCAGCCCAACGACGAATGGGTTGACGAGATAATCCTTTCAGTGATTTTTTTTTTTTTCCTCTCGCCCAGTCCATTCATGTTAGGAAGTGCATGCCCCCTTTTTTTTTTTTTTTTTTTTTTTTTTTTTTTTTTTTTTTTTTTTTTTTTTTGCTTTGGGTTTTTTTTGTTTGTTTGTTTGCTTTTAATTTAAAGTCGCCGGTCACCGGCCGGCCGAGTCCCGTTAATAATTCATCTGACAACTAATCTGTAAGCCTGTATCTCTTTGTGTCATTCAGAGAAAAGTTAGGGTCAAAGTGTCGTGTCGTCTGTGTCGCGTGGCACACTTAGCCGTTGTCCAGTTAATTTATCCGACAACTAATTTGTAGGCCTGTATCTCATTGTGTCATTCAGAGAAAAGTTAGGGTCAAAGTGTCGTCGTGTCTTCTGTGTCGCGTGACACACTTAGCCGTTGTCCAGTTAATTTATCCGACAGCTAATCTGTAGGCCTCTTTGTAATTCATTGTGTCATTCAGAGAAAAGTTAGGGTCAAAGTGTCGTGTTTTCCGTGTCGCACGACACACTTAGCCGTTGTCCAGTTGATTTATCCGACAGTTAATCTGTATCTCATTGTGTCATTCAGAGAAAAGTTAGGGTCAAAGTGTCGTGTCTTCTGTGTCGCGTGACACACTTAGCCGTTGTTCAGTTAATTTATCCGACATCTTATCTGTAGGCCTGTATCTCACTGTGTCTTTCAGAGAAAAGTTAGAGTCAAAGTGTCGTGTCTTCTGTGTCGCTTAACACACTTAGCCGTTGTTCAGTTAATTTATCCGATGTCTAAATCTGTAGGCCTGTATCTCAATGTGTCATTCAGAGAAGTTAGGATCAAAGTGTCGTGTTTTCTGTGTCGCGTGTCACGCTTGTGGAAGTCGATAAACAAGCGATTGACGCCATTTTTCCCAAATCAGCGTGCAGCCGAGTGTTTCTTACGGTTTCCAAGACAAGCGTTTTTTGGGTTTGAAGCCGGCCGCTTGCGCGTGCTTTCGTTTCGCGTCACGCTCTCGTGTGGTAGGGTCCCATTTCTCCCACTCCATTGATGCGTAGCGAAGGTTAAAAGAAGGTTAAAGGTTAAAGTGCCATGACCGTAGGAACACTGGACTGGTTGAAGTTCATCGTGTCTGCCGCGAGGCAGTAAAGATCGATGACTCGGTGTCACCGTGATACGGGAGTCGGCACAGTCTTTGCGTTTCCCGCCTTTCCCCAGAAGGAAATTTACATGTGCTCGTTTCTCTGCATAGTTTTGTTGGTCAAAGTTCTCTTCCGCCTAGCCCGGAAAACCACGCGGAAGGTTTAAAAAAGAAAAAAAAAAAAGGTTGAAGTTCATGGTTGGAGGGGCAATGAACTCTTACACACACGAGTGGTTCGGCCGTAGACATAAACATTTGACACAGAAAAAAAAAAAAAGGAAAGCAAGAAAAGGAGGAAGGGTAGGAATGGTAGAAGGAGAACAGGGTGTTCCTATCCTGTTGTCTCGACCAAAGGCGCAACACTTTCATCGTTTGTCTGTTCGTTCGTTCGTCTGTAAGCAAGATGTTGAACAGACGACTGAACCGACAGACTCGGTGCAAAGGTAGAGTGAAATCTTGGGATGCATCCTGCAAATGTTTCGGCAGAGCCAGACACAAACGGCCAACCCAGATATTGCTAGGAAGCTTTGAGATGGAATCCGAGTTGGCCTGAGTCTGAAGTTAAGAGTATTCCTGGGAGGCTTTGAGATGGAATCCGAGTTGGCCTGAGTCTGAAGTTAAAAGAGTATTGCTGGGAAGCTTTGAGATGGAATCCAAGTTGGCCTGAGTCTGAATGTTTAAGAGTGGCGAGCAGCAAGAAGCAGTGCTTCATTGTGACATTATTCTGATCACATGTGCATGCTCGTTCTCTCTGTCTCTGTTTCTGCCTCTGTCTGTCAGTCTCTCTCTCTCTCTCTCTCTCTCTCTCTCTCTCTCTCTCTCCTGCCATAAAGAACAGCCATCTAGAACAACTTGAAGTAATATCAAATAATTCAACAGTCAGGCCATCAACTCTTTCAGCAGTGGCCGGAACTAGTCAGGGTTTTTTTTGTTGTTGTTGTTGTTTTGTTTTAGTTTTAAATCCTGTTGGCCACACACCAAATTTGAGTTTTGCCTGTGAAATGGATCAGCGTCAATTCACCTCACAGCACATGCCCAGCCTATGGCTCAGTGGTGACTGCACTAAGTTGCCATTTGGATGAGAGTAGGGGAAGGGGTGACTGAGCCAGGGGTGGGTGGTGAAGGGGTTGCAGACTGAAGGAGGGATGATAGCTATCAGAAGGTGGAATCATTTTTCGACAGAAGACTCAGTATCAGTTATAGAGTGAGGCTGACCACCAGAGCAGGACTTTCAGGTGGTTTGCAAAGAGGGAGCATCATCTAGAGATTTTGGGGGCATGTTTGTCCTAACTTTAACACATGTATGTATAAATACACTGGACCATGTATCTAAGTTCCCATCATGTATGTATAAATACACTGCCAGAAAACAGTGCTGCAGGTGCTGCTGCTTCCGTGTTGTGGACAAAGACAGGCAGACAGAGACACAAGAAGAGAGGACAGGAATGGGGGGCAGGGGAGGGAAGGGGAGAAGGGATGCAATGAGGGGGGAGTTGTGTGTGCACTGGGGGGAAGCTTGGTTATAATGCGGGTGGTACATCATAATTCCAAGTTTGTATGCAATCACAATACCAGGGAGAGCAACATGCTTACTGCTTAAGGAGTGCCAGAAAATGCCACATTCATCAATCAGTGCCTAAAAGTGAAACATTCAGACATGTTTAGGTTCAACATGGATGTGCTCCCAAGGTACCGTAACACTTTTTTTTTGCTGCTGTGGTATGGTATAATTTCTTGTGGCTTGAATATGCAAGGATTGAGTGCTGTTTTTTTTATATTTAATAACAGACAAGGAAAAATTACAGACACAACACACTCACGAAGGTGCACTCACACACACACACACACACACACACACACACACACACACACACACACACACACGCACACATAGTATGAGTGCGTACATGCAATCACACAGCCACATGACCCACTCCATGATTTCCTCATCTCTTGAAATCTGTCAGCCCAACTATTTATTGCCAGAATGCTTGAAAATGCCTATGCTTGAAAAACAAGCATATGGTTTCACTATATTACTTTAGAATGATAGAAAGGCCTTCATATTCTTTTGCCGTTTGTTGCAGATATAATACAGAAATCATGTCGAAGTTGAGAGTCAACAGCGACAAAGTTAACTACACTGAGGACTACATCGAGGCCCGGTATGATTATGAGACCACCTGCGTTGACGTTGACAAAGATGGAACCTATGTGGCGACTCCCACAACCACACAGTTCACGTTTCAGACAGAGCGAAAGGTAGTGTCACATTACACTGTGAAGGGGTTAAATATTTCAGTACTTATTGATTGAATTATGATTGTGATACTATACCGATGTTTATTGACATGTGTCAAACAAAATGGTGTTATTCTGATGTTAACTGAGATGTTTCAAGCAAAATGGTGATTGTTTGAAATATTGATGAAAGTGTTTGCTTTAGAATTGCATTCCCGTTTACAACAGCTAGGTAAAAAGAATAGTGTACAGCTTTCTGGGAACAGACAGTAACTTGTTCATATGAGACAGAGGTGCACAGTGTTCTTATGTCAAAGCCAGCTGTATACTGATGTGTAGGGGAGTGGAAAGCAGTTTGAAATTTCATGTTTTCATTACCATGGGAGATGAAGGTAGTCCGGGGATACAAGTCACCAAGATGAAGGTAGTCCGGGGATACAAGTCACCAAGATGAAGGTAGTCAGGGGATACAAGTCACCAAGATGAAGGTAGTCCGGGGATACAAGTCACCAAGATGAAGGTAGTCAGGGGATACAAGTCACCAAGATGAAGGTAGTCCGGGGATACAAGTCACCAAGATGAAGGTAGTCAGGGGATACAAGTCACCAAGATGAAGGTAGTCAGGGGATACAAGTCACCAAGATGAAGGTAGTCAGGGGATACAAGTCACCAAGATGAAGGTAGTCAGGGGATACAAGTCACCAAGATGAAGGTAGTCCGGGGATACAAGTCACCAAGATGAAGGTAGTCAGGGGATACAAGTCACCAAGATGAAGGTAGTCCGGGGATACAAGTCACCAAGATGAAGGTAGTCAGGGGATACAAGTCACCAAGATGAAGGTAGTCAGGGGATACAAGTCACCAAGATGAAGGTAGTCAGGGGATACAAGTCACCAAGATGAAGGTAGTCAGGGGATACAAGTCACCAAGATGAAGGTAGTCCGGGGATACAAGTCACCAAGATGAAGGTAGTCAGGGGATATAAGTCACCAAGATGAAGGTAGTCAGGGATACAAGTCAGGAAGAAAGGACTGCGATTTCCAGACTGCATGAATGTAGCAGTCAAACTTTGATCAGAATGCTTGTTGCATTCTCAGGGGCCCTTGGTAAGAAATTCATTTCAAACACACAGCTGTACAGGCTAGTTTGTCCACATGACGCATGCAGTCTCATCATGTCAAACTCTGGTAACTGGCTGTGACCACATTAAAAAAAACATTCTGACTTGTTGAGGTGTAAGTCTGAGTCACTTAGTGCTTGAGAGTTGAAATAAATCTGAGTTAACCAGGACACTTCAACAAAAATCTTCCAAAGAAAGTAGCGATTTTAATGGAAGAAGAAAAAGAACTCTGAACCTGATCATCCAGTGAGCCTGTCAGTCAAACTCAAAGCCTTGATCGTCCAGTGAGCACACCAGTCTGATAGTGATACATACATACCACAGCATGTTTGGCCTCTGTGTGCTACAGCATGGTCACATTCACATGGTTTAGAAGTTTGCCATCGCCAGTCAAACAACCCCAAATTTATGGACAAAGGATGTAAAAATCAATGTTTGGGCCAGACCTAAAGCTTGTCATAGTCAGAAAATTGCAGCGCTTGCCAGGCTTTTGTTTCCACGGATTTGATCCCAGTGACTGTAAACCATCCAGCTGACACTGTAGAACTGTGCGGCAGGTGCCCAAGCTGGGGGTGATGCTGGTGGGATGGGGAGGCAACAACGGCACAACGGTGACCGCAGCCTGCCTGGCCAACAAACATGGCCTGTCTTGGCCCACCAAAGAAGGCTGGAGGAAGGCGGACTACTACGGCTCCATCACCCACTCTGCCACCGTGTCCCTGGGCACAGGACCCAACGGGGAGGTGTTCGTGCCCCTGCGTGACCTGCTTCCCATGGTGCATGCCAATGACATTGTGTTTGATGGTGAGTGTTGTGGTAGTTTTGTGCTGTTATGAACTGTGGGCATTGTGTCATGTGGCATGTTTATGTGTAAAAGTGTCTAGAGCAAACCAGTTGACTGTCAACAGCTAATGGCAAAACTGTTCACTTTTGATCAGCTGTTCACTTTGCTTTGTCAGCCTTGCAGATTTTCACTGAAGGAAATGGTATACAGAAAACTGTAGCGTGGATATAGAATGTTAGGCAGCATTACATGAAAACAGTTAGTGGGGAAAACAGTAAGTATAGAAATAGAACATTAGAAACATGTGATACCTATGGAAATGGAGCGTTTGAAACATATGATATGTGTGTAAAGGAGCATTTGAAACATCTGATATGTCTGCGAAGGAGCATTTGAAACATCTGACATGAGTATTTGAAACATTTGATATGTGTGTGAAGGAGCATTTGACACATCTGATACAATTACAAATGTATGTTTTCAGTTTTTGACAGTTTTTGAATTACGTTTCACACTTTTTTTTCTTTTTTTCCCTAATAAAAAAGTGCTTCTTTTTTTTTTTTAAAGAAAATTTTCTTTTTCATATCAATGATGAAGAGATATGAATGTTAGCACTGGACTCAGCAGTGTGGTTTGGCAATAGCAACTGAAGGCAGAAGGGAGGCAACCCTATTACAGCGAATCTGTTGGTTCCTTCAGATTGATGACAAAAATGTATCGGGTAATGTTCAGCTATTTTGAGTTCATGTGTTCTACAACCTGAATTTTTTTTTTAATTATCATTGTAGTTGATACAAGCTCTGTTTCTTCTCTTTTAAGTAAGATGGCATATCATACATTCTGTGCCAGTACTGTCCTCAGATTCCAGCTTCCTGTCCCTCTCTTTGACTCACCAACGAAATAAAAAGTGTTTCTTTTGTCTGCTGCTGTTCTGCCTTTCTTTGGAAAATCTTTTACACTTCTTACAGGACGTCATCTTTTGTTGTTGTTGTAATCTGGTCAGTAGCCATGAGACTTCACAGTCTTTAGACTGGACACCAAGTGTCCACTCTGCAGCGTCTGTTTGCCCTTACGGCATTTGATTAATAAAAAAAAAAAAAGATGCTTGCTATTAATTAGTAACTTGTTATGTGTATTTATTTGGGGTGAAAAGTAAAGCAGAATGATTGGAGCTGTGGCACAGTTTTGTCATCCACTGTACGGATGTCAGTAGTTTAATTACCATCCTATACACTGATATTACTGTGTGTGTATTGCCTTTGTTGTTGTTTTTCATTTCCCATCAGAAGGCTGCACGTGGTCAGGTAGGTTATAGTGACGAAGCTGAATGGAAAAATAAAGACAGTCTGTGGTCACTATATGATGGTTGTATTCCATCCAGTTCTTATTATTGATAGCCAGGAGGTTATGTTTTAATTTGCATTCGTTTGTTTGTCCATAAGCAAGACTAAGCAAAAACTACAGAACCCATTTTGATAACATTCGATCAGAAGGTGAGTAGTGACCCAAGAGCAAACTCAGAAGAGTACTACTCAGTGGTGCCAGCTTTAGGTAGAAATTTGTTGCTTCCAGTCCTAACTGTTGAGGACAGCGTATGAATGCTACACAGATACATTGTGTTTTCTTTTTAGTTTTTATTTAGACAACAGCATATGAATTCCACGTAAAAGTGTTGTTGTTTTTTTTCCCCTTCCATTTCTTGTTGTGTGTAACAGCATGTTGTTCCCTAACTTTCAGGATGGGACATCTCCTCCATGAACATCGCTGATGCTATGCAGCGGGCCTGCGTTCTGGACTACCATCTGCAGCAACAGTGCGGCCCTTGATGGCAGACATGAAGCCCCGTCCTTCGGTCTACATCCCCGACTTCATCGCAGCCAACCAGGAGCAGCGAGCTGACAACGTCTCCTGCGAGGAACGAAGCAAGAGTTGGTGGAGCAGATCCGTCAGGACATCCGTGAATTCCGCCAGTTGTCAGGGGTTGACAAGGTAACACTGGTGGTGACGTTTATGTCGATGACAAAAGATTGCATACACACACCCACTTCGTGATTTTCATAGCCAGTTTGTTGAGAAAGTGTTGCCTTGACTTGAGAAAAAGACAAAAACAAGTAGGCTTTTGATTACACTCACTCGCTCCCATGATTTCCTCGTCTTTTGAACTCTGTCAATCCCACTGCCAATGAATGGCCAGTGTGTTAAAAAAAAAAAAAAAAAAACCATGCTTGAAAGCAAGAAAGTCTCTTTGACTTGGCCCTGCCACTTAACTGTTGTCCCTACACTCTGTCCACACATGGGTTGCAGCACTATGCTCCATTCACAGAATGCTGTCCAGCACCAAGCCGTACAGGAGTGTACATCAACGCACAAATTCATTTTTGGTGATCCACAATTATTTTTAGGTATTGGAATTGAATTTGTTTATCAAGAAATGCCAGGTTAACAAGCTAGATCAGAGGTAATAGGACAGAAATAATATGGAAGCAAAACTCTTTAAGATGCTACATAAGCAGT
>JADBJO010001420.1:0-2500 GCA_016801955.1 Conus betulinus
CTGATTGATTTTGTTTATTTAGTGATGTGTTAAAACCTGTGTTGATGTTCAGGAATGCTGTTTTCTGTTTGTGTCTCTCTCTGTCTCTCCCTCTCTCTCTCTCTCTGTCTCTCTCTCTCTCTCTCTATATATATATATATATATGTATGTATAGATGTGTATTTATTTTACATATTGTTTTTTGCTGTTGGTCTCTTTCTCAGGATTTTTTTTCTGGGCATGGTGACTGCCCTGAGAAGGCCCTGTGCTGGCCTGTGGACCATAATAATCAAACTAATCTAGGCTTTCTCTGGAATGACACAGCCCAACAATTTTACCTTTAGAATTTCAAATATTTTCTGCTCAGAATGCTCCACTCTGTGTGTGTGTGTGTGTGTGTCTGTCCGTCTGTCTGTCTGTGTGAGTGTGTGTGTTGTGTGTGTTTGTGTGTGTGTGTGTGTGTGTGTGTGTGTGTGTGTGTGTGACTTATTGATGTAATCATCAGGGTTTGTTTTAGGGTCTTGTTTGTTTACAAAATCCATTCAAGAATCGCAAGACTGCTCACAAGTTTGTATAGAGGTCTATTTTTTATATCTTTTTTTTTTTCTGTGCAATTTACGGAGCATTTTGTATGCAGATCATCATGTACTGAGATTAGTTTGACTGTTATATTTTATTTGTTCTTGTCTGTATATTCAAATCTGTTTTACTGTTATTTGGTATGTATTCTTGTCAGTACCATTCCATCGGCTTCTATGCTTTATTTTGTTTATTCAAAGGAAACAAATAAATATTCAACTTTTGTTAACTCAAGACTTGTGGGATTATTTTTTCCATATGAATGTGTGTTACGTATTAACATGTATATCTGTGTGCATGCTAGTGTTGTTGCTCGTGTGTGTGTGTGTGTGTGTGTGTGTGTGTGTGTGTGATATCATAGAATTCAGCTGAATGGCTCCTCACAGATTGGTGGTGGAAATAGATCAATGTCATGATTTTAGTGTCATGTTTTTAAATTCAAACCATGGGAACAGAGAGAAAGAGGACAGTGGGATAACAAGGGAAGGGAAGTAAGAAGTAAGAAGGGGAAAACACAGACAGTCTGTGTATGCCAGGTCTTCTTTCCATTAATCACACAGGGTTCTCACCAGTCTCGGGTGTTGACAAAAGTATTGAAGTGAAAACCATGAAGTAGTGGCTTTGAGATGGCACTTAGTATTTTGGATTTTATGAAAAGGGATGGTGAGACATGGACATCATAGTCCAAAACAGTAGCAAAGTTAGATGAATGTTATAAAATTCTACTTTTCATCTATTAAATGAATGCCGAAGTGGCTTCAGTGTAAGTGTGTGTGATAAAATTCTACTTTTCTACCCATAAAAGGAATGTTTGAGTGGTTTGGCCATGACCAAGTCCTTTAAAGGTGTGCAAAACAACACCTGAATGTGTGTACTTGATTGTGTGTACATGTCCCTGTTCACATAATGTGTGCTCATACCTGTGTGTCTGTCTGTGTCTGTGCACGCATGCGCATGTGGTGTGTCACGAAGAGTTGGATGTAAAAAAATCCGCCTGCTCCTTATTCCTATTTTTCCACCGTCACAAAAAAACTTCTCTCTCTCATCTCTCTCTCTTCTCTCCCTCCCTCTCTTTCTCTCACTCTAGTCGTAGACACAGGCCAAAAAGACGCATCTTTTCACCACAGCACGCCTCCCCTAACTCCTGGGGGGGGGGGGGGGGGGGGGGGGGGAGGCCATATCTGGGGGGGGGGGGGGGGGCACTCAAAGAAGGCCATATCTGAACTGACTCGGTCTTTAAAGGCCACACTGCTTTTCAATGGATGTCATTGCCCTATGCCGTGACTCGGGGACACGAACGCTCTCTCTCCCCTTTCACCCTTTGTACACACAGGTGTGGGGCCCACATTCACCACTTCACAGCGCCATTTGCTTTGACACTCTGTCCTCATTTGGCTTACCTCCCCTAGGGAAGTTCAGGGTTCAACTTATCTTCATTGTGGTCATTTTTACCATTACTACCATATAACCATAGCATTTATCATTGTGGTCATTATTACTATTGCCACTATGTAACCATAGCATTTATCATTGTGGTCATTATTACTATTGCCACTATGTAACCATAGCATTTAAGTATCGTCTTGCCCCCTTCTTTCCTCTTTTCCTTAGTTACTATAATTGCTCTATCGTCTTTGTTATTATTACGGTATGATTATCCTACCAGCATTCTTAACATTGAAAGTAGTAATAGCATATTGTATTTACTGTATTATCATTATTATTACTATTGTGTTATTATCATTGTTATTACTGTATGATTATATACTACGATCGTTCTTAATATTGAAAGTAGTAACAGTCATATTGTCTTTATTCTATTATTCCCTCTCAGCAGCTTCGTTTCCGTTCCACATCCATTTTGAGTCCAATTTTGTGCGTCTTGCCTGATGAAAACCAAAGAGGTCTAAATGCGTTATGTTTGTTTTGTAGTTTGGTTGTT
>JADBJO010001420.1:12500-22500 GCA_016801955.1 Conus betulinus
GGCTGAGGGCATAAGCAAGTCTTTAAGAGAACGGCTGTTTCTTTCTCCTAGGATGGGTGGGGTGAGGTATGGCCTGTTTAAGTTTGTCACTGGTGAAAACTGTCTGATATAATTCTTTAAACCATTGACGCAGAGAGGGGGTTGCTAGGGTTATGAGTGACAATAACGGGTGTTCTAGGGTTGGACAGCTTAGGTTTGTAAGTAAGAGTATCATGTCTGGGTGTCTTTTTTGCCTTTTCAAGAGCAGTGCGTAGAGTTTGGGGTTTGTAGCCTCTTAGTCTGAGAAATTCGAACATCTGCTCTGAGCGGTTAATGAAATCTTCTGGTTTAGAACATATACGTCTGACTCTCAAAAACTGACTGTAGAGTAAATTCCCAGTGTACAGATCTGTTTGGATGAAGCCATTCTCTAAGTATAATAATGCGTCAAGGAAAGGAAGTTGTTCAACAGAGGTATTGTGAGTGAATTTAATGGTGGGGTGAACTGTATTGATATACGTCAGGAATGTTTGTAGGTCAGTCTGAGTCCCTGTCCAGAGTAGCAGTGTGTCGTCTATAAACCTTTTCCAGAAATGCTGAACAACAGGAACGGGGTTGTTAGAAAGAAGTTCTGATTCAAACCTCCCCATAAACAGATTGGCCACAGAGGGAGCCATGGGAGTCCCCATGGCTGTTAGTGAAATTTGGTGATATATATGGTTTTCAAAGATAAAGTAATTCTTTTCCAAAACATGATTCATAATTTCTAGAAGTGTATCAGTGGAGGTATACTGGGGTCAGCTTTTTGTTTCAAATAATATTCAACTGCGTTATTCAGCTCATTCTGGGGTATGTTGGAATAAAGTCCCACTACGTCTATTGTTACCTAAATCAGGTTGGGAAAGGGTCCATATTTTAAATTCCATTCTTCGAGGGTGTTTAACAGATGAGTAGTGTCTTGGATGTAACTGGGGAGAGAAGCAACGATATCACGTAGCCAGTGGTCTACTAATGCTGAGAGTTTTTCCGTAGGCCCCCCCCACCCCTGAAACAATAGGTCTACCTGGAGACTGCTGTATATATATATATATGTGTGTGTGTGTGTGTGTGTGTGTGTATATATATATATATATATATATATATATATATATATATATATATATATATATATATATATATATATAGCACAGACACAATCATCCGTGTCTCCCTGATGAGTCCGATCCAGCGGACGGCTGACCACTCAGACTGTTCCGTATCTTTTGATCTCCCTTGCATCCTTAAATGGATCCTCAAGCATAGGCTCAAAGATTGTCCCTTACATTTTATACTGTTTGCGTAATGTTTTTAGTTTTTCAACAACTTTTTTTTCCTCTCCAAACTTTCGTTTTGTTTAATTCTATTACCTTTCGCTGGCTGCTTTGGGGGTGCTGTTGCATTCTTTTTCGAACCCTTGGCGGTCGGAACACCACAGAATTATGGACTGTGGTGTGTCTCTATCTGACGCCAAGAGCACAGACACAATCAGCCGTGTCTCCCTGATGAGTCCGATCCAGCGGACGAAAGGCCTCGGAGCAGGCGACACATATAGATCTGTTTTCGGGAGGGATTGCGATAGTTTCTTCATGCAGCTAGTGAAGGGGTTTTCATATTTATGATATACATTTTCCCTATATGCATATAGATAGATAGATGTACATATGTATTTATGCATATAATGTATGTTGTACAGGCGTGATGTCTGGTGGATCTTTGTTTAGTATATCATTGTATATGGAGAACGAATATGTGATTTGTTTTTACCCGTGACTTGTAAGTATGTACACATGCGTGCGCGCGTTTATGTATGTGTATACGTGCGTGCGTGCATTTTTTGTCTGCTGTGCATGTGTGCACAGTTTAACTGTGTGTACGTTCGCGCAGGTGCTTGCATGCGTGCAAGTGCTCAAGTTCGTTTGCGGTGTGTACAAATACCGACTAAGAACTTGACCCTTGTTACACCATCTGGGACGAACTCACGCAGAACATCCTATCCAGTCAGAAGCAATGTGGTGATTATGACCTTTCAACCCCAAAGGTCAAGACGTCAAAGGAACGGTGCTGGTCATTCTGTCTTCCCGTCCACTTACTGTCGTGACCCTGGCTCCGAGGGCCAGTCCTGGGCAACAGGGCAGAGGGATTGGAACCAGTCCTCCTTTGTGTAGGCCATCGCGGGACGTTTGCTGTCTGGCTGTGGAGGGTCCACCTGCCCTGCACCCTGCACTTTACCCTGCACAGTTCCCTGCACTGTACCCTGCACTGTACCCTGCACTGTACCCTGCACTTTACCCTGCACTGTACCCTGCACTGTACCATTCATTGTACCCTGCACTTTACCCTGCACAGTTCCCTGCACTGTACCCTCCACCATACCCTGCACTGTACACTCCACTGTACCCTCCACTGTACCCTGCACTGTACCCTGCACTGTACCATCCACTGTACCTTCCACTGTACCCTGCACTGTACCATTCATTGTACCCTGCACTTTACCCTGCACAGTTCCCTGCACTGTACCCTCCACCATACCCTGCACTGTACACTCCACTGTACCCTCCACTGTACCCTGCACTGTACCCTGCACTGTACCATCCACTGTACCTTCCACTGTACCCTGCACTGTACCCTGCACTGTACCATCCACTGTACCCTGCACTGTACCCTGCACTGTACCCTCCACTGTACCCTGCACTGTACCCTGCACTGTACCATCCACTGTACCCTGCACTGTACCCTCCACTGTACCCTCCACTGTACCCTGCACTGTACCCTGCACTGTACCCTGCACTGTACCCTGCACTGTACCCTGCACTGTACCCTCCACTGTACCCTGCACTGTACCATCCATTGTACCCTGCACTGTACCCTGCACTGTACCATCCATTGTACCTGCACTGTACCCCTGCACTGTACCCTGCACTGTACCCTGCACTGTACCCTGCACTGTACCCTGCACTGTACCCTGCACTGTACCCTGCACCTGCACTGTACCCTGCTCTGTACCCTCCACTGTACCCTCCACTGTACCCTGTACCCTGCACTGTACCCTGCACTGTACCCTGCACTGTACCCTGCATTGTACCCTGCTCTGTACCCTGCTCTGCACCCTGCACTGTACCCTGCTCTGTACCCTGCTCTGCACCCTGCACTGTACCCTGCTCTGCACCCTGCACTGTACCCTGCTCTGTACCCTGCTCTGCACCCTGCACTGTACCCTGCTCTGTACCCTGCTCTGCACCCTGCACTGTACCCTGCTCTGCACCCTGCACTGTACCCTGCTCTGTACCCTGCTCTGCACCCTGCACTGTACCCTGCTCTGTACCCTGCTCTGTACCCTGCACTGTACCCTGCACTGTACCCTGCACTGTACCCTGCACTGTACCCTCCACTGTACCCTGCACTGTACCCTGCACTGTACCATCCACTGTACCCTGCACTGTACCCTCCACTGTACCCTGCACTGTACCCTGCACTGTACCCTCCACTGTACCCTGCACTGTACCCTGCACTGTACCCTGCACTGTACCCTCCACTGTACCCTGCACTGTACCCTGCACTGTGTACCATCCACTGTACCCTGCACTGTACCCTGCACTGTACCCTGCACTGTACCCTGCACTGTACCCTGCACTGTACCATCCACTGTACCCTGCACTGTACCCTGCACTGTACCCTCCATTGTACCCTGCACTGTACCCTGCACTGTACCCTGCACTGTACCCTGCACTGTACCATCCACTGTACCCTGCACTGTACCCTGCACTGTACCATCCATTGTACCCTGCACTGTACCCTGCACTGTACCCTGCACTGTACCCTGCACTGTACCCTGCACTGTACCATCCACTGTACCCTGCACTGTACCCCCTGCACTGCATTGTATGCACTGTACCCTGCACTGTACCCTACACTGTACCCTGCACTGTACCCTGTACCTGTACCCTGCACTGTACCCTGCACTGTACCCTGCACTGTACCCTGCACTGTACCCTGCACTGTACCCTCCACTGTACCCTGCACTGTACCCTGCACTGTACCATCCACTGTACCCTGCACTGTACCCTGCACTGTACCCTGCACTGTACCCCTGCACTGTACCCTGCACTGTACCCTGCACTGTACCCTGCACTGTACCCTGCACTGTACCCTGCACTGTACCCTGCACTGTACCCTCCATTGTACCCTGCACTGTACCCTGCACTGTACCCTGCACTGTACCCTGCACTGTACCCTGCACTGTACCCTGCACTGTACCTGCACTGTACCCTGCACTGTACCATCCATTGTACCCTGCACTGCACCCTGCACTGTACCCTGCACTGTACCCTGCACTGTATCATCCATTGTACCCTGCACTGTACCCTGCTCTGTACCCTGTACCCTGCACTGTACCCTGCCTGCACTGTACCCTGCACTGTACCCTCCACTGTACCCTCCACTGTACCCTGCACTGTACCATCCATTGTACCCTGCACTGTACCCTGCACTGTACCCTGCACTGTACCCTGCACTGTACCCTGCACTGTACCCTGCACTGTACCCTGCACTGTACCCTGCACTGTACCCTGCACTGTACCCTCCACTGTACCCTGCACTGTACCCTGCACTGTACCCTGCACTGTACCCTGCACTGTACCCTGCACTGTACCCTGCACTGTACCCTGCACTGTACCTGCACTGTACCCTGCACTGTACCCTGCACTGTACCCTGCACTGTACCCTCCACTGTACCCTGCACTGTACCTCCACTGTACCCCTGCACTGTACCCTGCACTGTACTCTGCACTGTACCCTGCACTGTACCCTGCACTATACCCTCCGCTATACCCTCTGCTGTCCCCATTAGGGAGGACTTGGACAGTCTTGGTCAGTTTCTTGTGAGATCATCTCTCTCTCTCTCTCTCTCTCTCTCTCTCTCTCTCTCTCTCTCTCTCTCTCTCTCTCTCTCTCTCTCTCTCTCTGGTTCTTCCATTCTTGACATTTAGCTGCCTTCCCCTCCTTCACCCCAACCCTTTTTTTTTTTCTTTTCTGTCTTCTGTGTGCATATCTAATTCATTTTCTCGATGTACAGACTCCTCTGTTGGGAAGTCACTAAGAAGAAAAGAGATGAGAACAGGATCCTTATGTCTCCTGTCCTTTATTCCTCATCTTACTTTCTTTCATTCTTTCTTCTTCTTCTTCTTCTTCTTCTTCTTCTTCTTCTTCTTCTTCTTCTTCTTTCTAACTTTCTTTCTTTCTTTCTGTTCGTGACATATGACCGATCCTTTGTATTTGTCGACCAGACGAATTCACATGAACTTCCATCATTGTGTACAGAAAGGAGAGATAAGCCGCCTCTTACCATTAATTCCCCTTGCTTTTTGGGTCTGTTCTTTTCAGGTGGCGTCCCCGTCATGCAAGATATAATAAGCTTGTCTAATTTGGTTCGGGTTTAATTGATTGGTTAGACGGTTGCGTAAAACCGGACTACATTTATTTGCAGGTCAGTAGTTTGTGTATTCTCACTCAGAAAACAGCGGATTACTTCTGATGCTTTTTTTCTTTCTAAATATATTTCGATTACAATTTTGTTAATGCTCAAGGCTGTCACTGGATTATTTCTGATGTAAGCTCTTCATGTAACAGAGAAATAGATAAATCGGTGTATAGACAAGAAATCAAATATTTGATTCTGCGTATGTATCATTGTTAGTGGTGGTGGTGGTGATGGTGGTTTTATTTGTTTGTCTGTTGGGGGTTGGGGTGATGTAAGGTGGGGTTCGGGGAGGCAATGGAAGTGTGTAGAATGCATTTGTTTTTGTGTGTGTGTGTGTGTTTTTGTTTTTTTTTTTTTTTTGGGGGGGGGTGGGGGGTTGTCTTTTTTTTTTTTTTTTTTTCTAGGAAGTCGTATGGTGTTCGTGCAGGTGTGACGGGGGACAATGACGAAACGAGTGAAGCCTTACCCCTTAGCGGAGGAAGATGACGTGGAAGGCCTGACGGCGGAAGAAGACCGCCTGTTCACCGCCATCTCCTTCGGCAAGCTCCATAGAATCCCCTCCCTTCTCCCACTCCTCCGCAGCCTGGAAGTCCGCGACGATTTCGGCAGCACGCCGCTCATCCACGCCGCTCGCAACGCACGCGGAGAGCACGTCACCTTCCTCATCAAGCTCCTCCTCCAGAGCGGAAGTGACGTCAACGCCCAGGATGACGCAGGCATGACGTCCCTCATGCACCTAGCCCGGGCCAAAGGTTCGGTGGACGCTCTGCGAACGCTGATGAGGTGTAAACAGTGTGACCCTGACGTTACAGACAAAAGACGGCAACACCGCTCTCATGCACGCCGCCAAAGCCGGACACTCCGAAGCGTTGGTCATTTGTTGTGTCTCCCTGGGGCGGCCCGTCACGCGGACGTGGGCGCGCGGAACAAGGAGGACCTGGCGGCGTTGGACTTGGCGGTGATGGAAGGGCAGGTGGAGTGTTGTCAGTACCTGGTGGAGCAAGGCAAAGCCGACACCAGGACGGTCAAAGACACGGAGACCTTCAGCAAGCTCTTCTCCCCAACGCTCTGTCGCATAAGCCTTCATCCTGACCGGCTTTCTTTTCCTTTTTCTTTCTTTCTTTTTTTTTTTTTTTTTTTTTTTTTTTTTTTTTTTTGTGGGTTGTTTGGAAGGTGGTGGTGGGGGGGGAGGGGGGGGGGGTCAGGGGAAGGGTCGGTCCAAGATGACCGGTTCGTGGACCGCTTTATGTCTTTTACTTGCAAATATCCTTCTCTCACCCCCACCCCCTAACCCGCGTCCCCCCCCCCCCCTCCCCCGCACCCTCTCATCCCCCCCCCCCCCCCCCCCTCCGTCCCCTCTTCTTTTTCCTGACTTATCGAAGTGTGTGTGTGTGTGAGTGTGTGTGTGTGTGTGTGTGTGTGTGTGTGTGTGTGTGTGTGTGTGTGTGTGTGTGTGTGTGTGTGTGTGTGTGTGTGTGTGTGTGTGTGTGTGTGTGTGTGTGTGTGTGAAATCATCCGCATGTACTTATTTGGGAGCGTTCGATGTGACCGCTTCAACTTCAACAGGAGGTGTGATGGCCGCCATTTTGCTCCCAGTGGAGAGGGGAAGGTGGAGGAGGGGAGGCAGAGGGGGCCTTCTGATTTCCTCATTATTCAATGTATGGTTTTTAACATATAAAAGGCGCAGATTAACGATGACCAATGGCGACTGAAAAAAAGCTACCGGTACTTGGAAATCTCGTGTTTGGGGTATTGGGCTGTTCGTACGTGTTTGAACGACCTCCCCTTCTTACGGAAGAGCATGGAACCACAGAAGCATCTGATTTTCTTTCTTTGTATCAGAAAATAGAACAAAGAACACTGACACGCCAATCTCAGCTTTCAGCAGCAGACTCCTTGAAAACCTTGTTCAGAGATGCCCCACCTCATGTGATCTTTGAATTTCTGAAAGAGATTAATGTTTTTTCATCTGATCTAAGATTTTGCAGACGAAAAGATTTTTCACCAAATTTTTGGTGTGTTTTTAGAATGTTTATTTAGTTGTTTGAATGAGGATTTCTTTCTTTAAGACTTGTTGGTTGACTTCCACGTGGTGACATCCTTGACATGGCCCTTGCGGTCGACTGGGCTGTAAGCATCAATACCTCTCTTACCTTTTCAACATCTTTCAGTTTACTTCTCTCTTAAATTTTCAAAGCAAAACCACAACCATGTTGTTCCCTTCACATTAGACTTCTCTGTCATATATGAAATGAAGCACGTTTCTTCCAATGGGAGACCATTTAAGAGCAATGTTGTTGGGTGGGCTTTTTTTAAAGTATTTCTTTTAAGGTATGACACACCATCAAACACGTAACACAAAATGCCAGATTAGAGTAGTTAGCACTATAGTAACGACTACCAGATCGGGGGCAATTCATTGTCGTTAAGATCCAACCGTCACGGTTTTCGGTCCTACTGCTGGGCTGCTTAGATCGGAAACGGAAAAATCCATATCACAGTGCATGGGTAAAGTCCAAATTACAACGCATGCACAAAGCTGTTGAGAGCGACGTTAAAGCGAAATGGTAGATGTAACTGCATGGTTTGTGTTCAATGATGCTTTGCTCTTCAATACTGAGACTGGCGATCGTTAACAGTCGCCCAATGAAAAGTCGTAAGCAGGCAGGAAAATAAACATGTCGATTTTGACTCTGAATCCAGTTTGCAAGTAACTGTATTTGCAGAGAGAGAGAGAGAGAGAGAGAGAGAGACAGACAGAAGAGACAGAGAGAGAGAGAGAGAGAGAGAGACAGACAGACAGACAGACAGACAGACAGACAGAGACGGAGACAGAGATAGACAGAGAGAGAGAGAGAGAGAGAGAGAGAGAGAGAGAGAGAGAGACTCAAGACTCAAATGATTTATTCATAGTAAATGCATAAATCATTTGAGAGAGAGAGAGAGAGAGAGAGAGAGGGGGGGGGGGGGGGGGGGGGGAGGGGGGGGGGGGGGAAGTCATCTGCACTCTGTTCATACGATTATGTCCCTTACAAAGCAAGATCGAAAGCCAGCTTCACTTTTCGTTTGCTTCATTCACTTTCACTTTCATTTCCTTTTGCTTTGCTGGACAAAAAAAAAAGTGCAACTTATTCTGCTGCTGAATTGTCGATCTTCACCGCATTTAACACCGGGTCAAGATTGTCAACATTGAAAATGATCAGCAAGAAGATTACCCCAAGTCGCTGGTGTCGCCATATTGTGTCACTGTCAAACAGGAACGTGCTGTGTGGCTAATGGAAGGGCTCAGAAGCGTGGCTGCCTGCAGCTTTTAGTAGGGAACACACCGCTGGAACTTTTAAGTCTTTTATCTCTTGCCCCAGTAGTCTATTAACCTGGAAATAGGCTATGTCGATCAGAAACGAACCTGGTTCCATCCATTCAAAACGTGAGTCGCGTCTGTCCAGCTGTTCTCGTCTGCTAACCGATTTTCAAGCAAGGCATGGTCATGTCTCAACCTGCAGGGCCCTTATGCTGGTTTTATAAAACAAAACATCAAAACAGAGAGAGAGAGAGAGAGAGAGAGAGAGAGAGAGAGAGAGAGAGAGAGAGAGCATGGCATGCTTTTGGCTCTTTAGAAATAGTTGAACACACGAAAAGACCATGTTGTAGGGTTACATCGGGGAGAAAATGAATGCGCTGCGATTCACATGCGTTATAAAGTTGAAAGGCAGAGCTCAAATTGTCCATCTTCTTTATTACATATAACTCGTACGATCTGCTTTGCTGGTCTGTCGTCTTGCTTTTTCCCCCCGATGCACCATAGTTCAACCCATGAGAGAGAACCCCGCCATTCAGACCAGCTCTGGTTCTATGCATTATAACACGATTTCTGATAGGTAGACATTTTCTGTGCCATTTGCTATTTGTTGCTCTAACCTATTCCATAATGACTGTATGTTTTGATCCATTCTTTGAGAATCTTATGCTTAGCCTATTTCATGACACCTACATGTATCGTGTATTTCGTGAAAATGGTTTATTTCAATCCATTCTGTGATACTTACAAGTATAGACTCATTCTGTGACAATTGTAAGTATAAGTCTTTCCGTGGGGTTGTATGTCTTCACTCATATTCAGACAATGATGTGCTTAACACTCCCGCGACGTTTCTATTTGTAACTCCTTCTTTGTCAGATTGTAACTCTGTTTGTGATGATTGCATGTTTACACTCCTTCTTTGTCAGTTTGTAACTCTGTTTGGGATGATTGTATGTTTACACTCCTTCTTTGTCAGTTTGTAACTGTTTGTGATGATTGCATGTTTACACTCCTTCTTCGTCGGTTTGTAACTCTTTTTGTGATGATTGTATGTTTACACTCCTTCTTTGTCGGTTTGTAACTCTTTTTATGATGATTGTATGTTTACACTCTTTCTTTGTCAGTTTGTAACTCTTTTTGTGATGATTGTATGTTTACACTCCTTCTTTGTCAGTTTGTAACTCTTTTTGTGATGATTGTATGTT
>JADBJO010001420.1:32500-40000 GCA_016801955.1 Conus betulinus
AAATTACAATAAAACAATAAATTCCAAGGATAAGTACCGAGCACCATTCCAGCAACTTACAGAGCAGCTAGATGTTGCAATGACTGCAAGAAATATTGAATTATAAACAAAAAAGCTTGCTCTTATGTCTCAGATTATAGAAATAGGCTTGCTGGAGGTTCATTTTGAGAAGCATTTATTATTCCCCATTCACCCACTCAAGCACATACTGTCAGTTAGGCAGAATCATCTACCACTGCAGATATGAAGGGCTTATCACCCCCCTATTTCTACAATCTGAGACATAAGAGCAAGCTTTGTTTATAATTCAATATTTCTTGCAGTCATTGCAACACCTAGCTGCTCTGTAAGTTGCGGATCAGAAAGGGGATATTGAGTTGAAAATACAAATTCATTATGAAAGCAAAGACTTCAATCGTAATTATCGAAAAAAGGTCTTTCGACTGTAGTCAGATCTCTAAATTGTTAGCGCCAGAATGACAGGATTAGCATATGCAAAACGATTATGAACTGTACAGGCTTTCAAACGGATTGGGCAACCTTCACCAATAGAAGAAGACATGACGAGAACCGCCACTTGTGTGTCAAAACTGGCAACACTGGGTTCCTCCTTCGGGATTGTACGGAACGATAACCAGAGAGCTATATAAGCATCTGAAATTTGAAATGACTGTGATGTCGGAAAGCTTACCTGTTGTGCTGTCATGGGAAAGGGAGTTTCTGATTTAAATTCTACATCCATAACTTTGCGGTTCCGGATTATCATCAAGGTTTCGTAAATCATATTTTGCGGGTGTGGATTTCATGTGTTCTTCTTCAAAATGTTCAGTGGTTCTGTAGTAATAGGCATACAGCAGTGGCAGCAGTAAAGTAGAAAGAAACTCACGGAGAGCGTGGCAGCAGAGAGTCCTCAGAAGAGAAGCCCCCTTCAAGCAAGTGTTTCGGCCCTTAACTCCTGACACTCGAGGGGGGTTGGGCCACACCCGGTTCATGACTCCGGATGTCCCTCTGCTGCCCCTTTTTCCCATCTCGGTACGAGCCATGGCTGGGATTCGAACCCATGCCCTTCTGGACATGCTCATTTTCCACTTAATGACTCGCGCACTAACCACTGAGCCACAGGGACACCTGATATTTGTAGGAAATTTAAGCCTTATGAAATTCACTTTTGTTCCTCCTTGACCAGATCCAGCTTGAACACCTCTCTGCTGCTTCTGCCATTGCTTACAGGGCTCTGGTTTTTTCCCACCCTGCAACTGAGAGCTGTTTCATGAAGCTGTATGCAGACGTTCCTACAAACCCCCTAGCTCCAATTTCTGCTGTGAGGACTTTGACCTGATAGCCTTCTCTCCTCAGGCTGTTTGCCAGATCAGCATACTTTTCAGTCTTGTAGATTTGAGCTGCCTCCATTCTGTTCTCATATGGCACCGTGAGCTCGATCATGATCAGCTGCTTGGTTGACTGAGAGTGGACTACTATGTCTCTGGTCTCATGCCACTCTTGCTGATGATCTCTGGGTGACTCTTCCATTCTGGGAGGTCTGCAGTGCACTCCCAGTCATCTGCCCCATCCAGCAGACTCTGCCTGCATGTTCCGAGTGGCACTGTTGTTCTTGGCCATGATTCGCTGCTTCCTGCCGTGAAGAATGTTGCCGGTGCTTTTGGAGTCCTGATTTTCCCTTTTGTGGTGTTGGTACTAGCCCAGACTACTTGTACAATCTCTTTGAGCACTTGGTTGTGCCTCCATGTGTACCTTCCTTGAGCCAGGGCTACTTTACATGAGCTAAGGACATGCTCCACTGTTTGTTTTCCATGGCAGAGGGGGCATGAAGGATCGTCTGTTTTTTCCCCACTTCACCAGGTTTGCATTTTGAGGGCAGAAAGGTCATATGCAGATCTGAGAATGAAGCTGATCCTGAGAGGGCCATGTGCCAAAATGTCATTCCAAGTGAGACTTCTTTGGTGTGCATTCTCCCACGTTGTCCATTGCCCTTGCTGGCTCTGCTGGACTGCTTTTTGGGGTCTTTTTTTGGTCTTCTTTTTTTCATCTCCTGAATCATCATGTCTCTTTTGGCTTTTCCTTTGGCCTTTGACCACCATTCAGTTTTGGTCACCCCCAGTCCTTGTCTGTTGGTCTGTGTGTGTCCTGTTATTTTTCTGATCTTGAGACTTTCTTTTGCAGAATCCATCGCCTCTTGAACTTTCCATTTTCTGCCTGTCTTCAGCTGGGGCTTGATTGCTTCTACCACCTTGTCTCCTGAGTCCTCCAGCATGCTTTGAAGTCTGATCTCCCTGCTTTATATTCCTCCAGGATGGATTTCAGTGGTAGTTTCAGCTTTGCTTGGCGACAGTACAGCGCTATGTCAGTCAGACAGGGTGGGACACCAAGCCATTTCCTTGTGAACTTGTTTATTTTGGATTCCATTGCCTCCACTATGCTGGTGCAGATGTCGTATATCATCAGAGGCCATAGGAGCTTTGGTATCAGCATGAACTGCAGACACCAGACCTTGTATTTGCCAGGGAGCCCACACTGGTCAATGGTCTCCAAGCCTTCTTCCGACATCAGTTTGGTTTCTTTTGCTCTTTGTGCGTCTTTCAGCGTATCATCATACCATCTTCCAAAGGCTCTTGACTGGCTCTTCTGAAACTGTTGGAATGGCCTGGTTGGCAACACTGAAGACCACAGATTCGGCCACTTTCCTTTCCTCAGTGAGAGACTCCGTGATTTCTTTGGCTTGAACTTCATTCTGGATGAGGCAACTATGTCATCCAGCCTCTCCAGCACATGACGTGTCTCGTCTTCTCTGGATGAAATCACTGTAGTGTCATCCATGAAGGCCTTGAGAGGGGGCATCTTGTATCCATCACCAAGGTCTGTTTGTCTTGCGTTGCTTGTTGCTGCTTTCAATGATGACTTCCATTGCCAACACGAACAGTATTGGGGAAATTGCACAGCCCATTGCAATGCCCACTTCCAAGTTGATCCAATCTGTTGTGTACTCCATGGTAGAGAAGCGCA
This sequence comes from Conus betulinus, assembly GCA_016801955.1. Taxonomy (NCBI): domain Eukaryota; kingdom Metazoa; phylum Mollusca; class Gastropoda; order Neogastropoda; family Conidae; genus Conus; species Conus betulinus. Next base: position 35,522 of record JADBJO010001420.1, read on the forward strand.
TTGAGAAGCCATTGAAGTACTTCTTGAGCATGTCGCGGATGTTCTTTGGCACATGGTACATCTCAAGAGCCAACTGTATCATCTCATGGGGTACTGATCCATATGCGTTTGCCAGATCAAGCCACACTACGTCCAGGTCTCTCTTTTCTGTTTTTGCTCTTTGGATTGCGTCCCAGATCATTGTGGCGTGTTCTACACAGCCAGCCACGCCTGGGATGCCACCTTTCTGGACTGACACATCCAAGTACTTGTTTTCCATGAGGTACTTGGTCAGCCTTGCTGCCATGACAGAGAAGAAGAAGATTTTCCCCTTCAACATTCAGTAGTGATATTGGCCTGAACTGGCTGATGTCACTTGAGTTTTGCTCTTTGGGGATGTACACACCATCTGCCGTCATCCACTGGCCGCTGATCTTCTGGTTTCTCCAAGCTGATCGCAGCAGCCTGTGGAGCCACTCCAGCACCTTGGGACATTTCTTGTACAGCTGGTAAGGTATTCCGTTTGGCCCTGGTGATGATTTGGCTCTGGCTTTGTCGACAACCTTCTTGATTTCCGCCAGCGTTGGAGGCTTGTCATTGAACTGTTCCTCAGGGTTGGTTGGCCCACACCAAGCCATGAATGTCGAGTGGTGCTTTTACTCTGTGAGTCAGAGTATGTTTTCCTCAGATGCTGCTCAAGAACTCCTTTGTCCACACTTAGGGTCCCAGATTTTGGCTGCTCAAACAGAGTTCAGGCAAACTGGAAGGAGTCTCTGAAGAAGCGCTCTTGTGTCTTCTTCTTTTTGCTCTTCCTCTTCCTCGCAGATTCCGCTTTGCTGAGGGCGCTGTGTTTTGCTTTCAGGTCTTCCCAGAGTTTTTCCAAGCCTTGTTTTTCAGCTGGCAGTGCGGTCTTCATTTGCTTCTTGAGGTTTTTTCTTTTGGACCCTGATCTTGTCCATCTCTTCTTGGCGTCTGGATTTCTTTGGAGGTGTTTTCTTTAGGTAGTTTTTGCTCCATAGGCGTCTCTACATGTGGCATACACAATGTCCCCATACGTGGCTAATTTGTGTTCCAGGGTGCTTTCCCTATCAGTGCATCGAGTCTTTGGACGATTTTTGCATCCAGTTTCTCCCAATCTTTAGTCTCGTTTGCTCGCGGCAGGTTGAGTTTCAGGCGCCTGGCATCGAGGGCCTGTGCAAATTCCTCATCCGATTCAACAGCGTGGATGTCCTTGGCACTGTGGTTTTAAATCCTGGCCTTGGTCTTCCGACGTCTTATCTGCTGATGCAGTGCGCTGCTGCTCATTCAGATGAGTCTTCACACATCCCATCTTTTGTTCTGTGGATGTCCATGCACACGGGTGGTAGCGAAACGCTTTCCACAGACACATGGATATTTCCATTTGGACCATGTTCATAGTCCGTTTGGGATTTCCAGTCGTGATTGGTTGAGCACCGATGGATTCATCATTCTCTCCCCCTTTCGGTGAATCCTGGGAGCATCTTTTCCTCTTGTTTCTAGTAGCCACATGTTGAATGCAAAGTGGAGAGCCAGCCCACAGAGCCCTAGGTTCTGGTCTTTCCCAGTGTCCTCCGGTCTTTCCCGGACGTCCTCCGGCCTATTCCCGGAAGTCAATGGTTTACCCATGCATCAGTAGAAAGAAACTCGTGGAGAGCGTGGGCAGCAGAGAGTCCTCAGAAGAGAAGCCCCCTTCAAGCAAGTGTTTCGGCCCTTAACTCCTGACACTGCAGTAACAGTCAGAAATAAGAACAGAGCATCGACGAACCAACAATGGCACCAACAGGTAAAGAATAAGATAATACGGATGACGAACACGATGAAGAGGAGGAGAAAGAGGAGGAGGAGGATAAATGATAATGATGCTGGTGCCAGTGCTGAAGGTGCCGGTGATGGTGACAGTGACGGCGATGGAGAAGGTGATGAGAAGAAGGCTCAAAAAAGCGTTGCTTCTCAAATTTAAGGGACCGAAAAACAATATGGCTTACTGTTGAGAGAGGAATGAACTAGGATGCATGACGTTCGTTCAGATGAACTTTGATAAGAATTCCCGGTTTGTATCAGTCATGAACTTGGGTCTCTGAGCGATAGAAATCATGTATCGCGGTGAACGTACTATATGCGATGAACGTGCCATATCTTCACTGACCGTCAGAATTCCTGCCAGATGTTTGTAGGTCGACACACGTGTGCGTGCGTGCGTGCGTGCGTGTGTGCGTGCGTGCGTGTGTGTGCATGCGGGCGTGTGTTGTAATGTGTTGTGTGTGGTGTGTGGTGGTGTGTGGTGTGTGTGTGTGTGTGTGTGTGTGTGTGTGTGTGTGTGTGTGTGTGTGTGTGTGTGTTTTGAGGAGGTAGTTTGTGTGGATGAAGTGGGATGGGGTGTGGGGTGGGAAGGTGGGGGACAGTGAGGGGAGTGGGTGTTTGTGTGTGTGTGTGTGTGTGTGTGTGTGTGTGTGTGTGTGTGTGTGTGTGTGTGTGTGTGTGTGTTGAGGAGGTAGTTTGTGTGGAGGAAGTGGGATGGGGTGTGGAGTGGGAGGGTGGGGAGAGTGAGGGGGGGCGTGTGTATGTGTGTGTGTGTGTGTGTGTGTGTGTGTGTGTGTGTGTGTGTGTGTGTGTGTGTGTGTGTGTGTGTGTGAGTCCGTCTGTCTGTCTGTCTGTCTGTGTGTATGTGTGTTGTGTGTATGCCTGTGTGTGTTGTGTTGTGCGTGTGTGTTCGCGTGCGCACGCGCGTGCCTGTGTGTGTATGTATGTGTTGAAATGCATGCCTCTGTATGTGTGTGTGTGTGTGTGTGTGTGTGTGTGTGTGTGTGTGTGTTGTGTTGTGTTGTGTGTGTTGTGTGTGTGTGTGTGTGTGTGTGTGTGTGTGTGTGTGTGTGTGTGTGTGCGTGTGTGCGTGTTTGTGTGTGTGTGTGTGTGTGCGCGTGATGATGATGATGATGATGATGATGGTGATGATGATGATGATGATGATGATGATGGTGATGATGATGATGACGATGAAAATGATGATGATGATGATGATGATGATTGTAAGAGAGGAAGTGAAGGTGAAAAGGGAAAGAATGGCAAGGGGTGGGGGTGAGGTGTTGCAGCGGGATGGTGGAGAGATAGGGTCATGTGATATGTGTAACAAACAGTCGGCAATAAAGGCTATACCACAAAAAATACATCAGTAAAATACAGTAAAATGTAACAAATTACAATACAGCACAACATGATATAGGCAATACCATACAACGTAAACCAGCTCAAACCAATATCACGTAATGCAAAAACATACAAGCTCACTGTTCAATATAATGCATTTGGCAGTTTCAGGCAAAACAACACAACACATGACAAGGCAGAACCTCACAACGTATCACATTACAATACAAGGCAATGACAGATGGCACAATACAATAGCAAAACTACACACACACAACACAATTCAAGGCAATTTCACACAAGACTGTTCAACACAATTTAAGGCAATACCACATCATATAATACAGCTCATGTCAAGGCAATACCACATCATATAGTACAGCTCATGTCAAGGCAACACCACATCATATAATACAGCTCATCAAGGCAACACCACATCATATATAAAGCTAGATTCAAGGCAATACCACATGATATGATACAGCGCAATTCAAGGCAATACCACATCATATAATACGGCGTAATTCAAGGCAATACTACATCATATAATACAGCTCATGTCATGGCAACACAACATCATATAATACAGCTAAATTCAAGGCAATACCACATCATATAATACAGCGCAATTCAAGACAACACCACATCATATAATACAGCTCAAATCAAGGGCATATACCACATCATATAATACAGCTGAAATCAAGGCAATACCACATGATATGACACAGCGCAATTCAAGGCAATACCACATCATATAATACAGCGCATATCAGGGCAATACCATATCATATAATACAGCTCAATTCAAGGCAATACCACATCATATTATACAGCTCAAACTGAAGGCAATACCACATCATATAATACAGCTCAACTGAAGGCAATACCACATCATATTATACAGCTCAACTCTAGGCAATACCACATGATATGATACAGCGCAATTCAAGGCAATACCACATCATATAATACAGCGTAATTCAAGGCAATACCATATTATATAATACAGCTCAAATCAAGGCACTAGCACATCATATAATACAGCTCAACTCAAGGCAATACCACATGATATGATACAGCGCAATTCAAGGCAATTCCATATGATTTAATACAGCTCAACTCAAGGTTATACCACATTATATAATACAGCTCAACTCAAGGTTATACCACATTATATGATACATCAGAATTCAAGACAATACCACATGATATAGTGGTACATCAGAATTCAAACAATACCACATGATATAGTGGTGCACAATTCAAGGCAGTACAACACAAGGCAGTATGGCACAATTTCAGACTGAGCCCAAAATTCCACATCGACGAGTC
>JADBJO010001420.1:50000-52500 GCA_016801955.1 Conus betulinus
ATAATGGTGACACATATGTGAAGACAGATGATAGTTTTTGCTGGAGCAATGAATTTACTAAAAATGAGAGATCGTATACCGAGCTATTATTGTCTTTTATAGTTCACGCGCGCGCGCGCACACACACACACACACACACACACACACACACACACACACACACACACACACCACACACACACACACACACACAACACACACACGCGCGCGCGCGCACACACACACACACACACACACACACACACACACACACACACACACACACACGTACACACACACACACACACACACACACACACACACACACACACACACCTGAACTGAGGGGGGGGGGAGGGGGATCATCATGTTGCGCAGACATGGCCGTTTTCGAATTTGTACACTGGAAGACAAAATCAGTTTTATAAAGGTAAAATAAAATCTGACAGGAACGTTCCAAAGTATCAGCTGGAAACTTGTGACTAACTGAACTGACCAGCAAACGATCGACGCCTTCCACCCTACATGCGTTCTGTCTCCGACAAACTCATCTTTGGGTCATTGAGCCGTGGCCGGATGTTCGAATTACCAATGCATAATTTCTGGCTTCGTGTCTCTCTCTGTCACGTTAGTATTCTGTTAGGTCTGCATTTACCAGGTTTACAAGACTGAATGGCGGAATGTAAGGTAATATCTAGACGGCAGTGAGGCCAAGAAAATGTAAGACTCCGAAGCGGTCGACATCCATGCTTTTAGCATGAGTGAGATTCCGTACTCGGAGAGTGCTAGCACTTTCATCCAGCCAGAATGCTCGTGAAGTTGCCAGTAATGAGGGCTTGGTCACAGGCATGGATCTAAAAGGAAATCCTGATGAGATCATTGACGGACTACACAGACATCTGCGGTGCTGGTTTTAAAAAAAAAAATTAAAAAAAAAAAAAAAAAAAAAAGCAATGCTCTCGGAGACGCGTCCATAAAGTGGAAAAAAAAAAAACTCGACAGTGTGTTTCCAGTATTCCCATTTGACTCTACAGCACACAAAATTATAGGCAAGCACCGGCCGGGACAAAATAATCCCTCTAAAAACAAGTGTCTCTGATGGGAAGCAAATTCACACCCCCAAGCTCATGTCCGTTAGGCTGACCACTGTCCCGGGCTTCCTCCCCCCCCCTCTCTCTCTCTCTCTATGTGTGTGTGTGTGTGTGTGTGTGTTCACTAATTTCTTCACTGTAAAACCATACAGAATCAAACGATTGATGTTTTATACCGGTTCAATATTTTTTTTTTTTCTAAAGAGACCAACAAAGGAAAAATCGAACATATAATAATGTTTTAGTTTGCATATGAGTAACATACACACAAACATACAGAAAATAGTGTTTAATGTCTTGTTGCTGTCACCGTCTCTTCGCCCACACCTTCATGTATAATCATTACAAATAGTGATCTGTCATTACAAATAGTTATCTGCCATTACAAATAGTTATCTGCCATTACAAATAGTTATCTGCCATCTTATTCTCAGACACGAACTTGTTTCTGGCTTGCTGTTCAGGAGGCGTGACTACTTTTAATGTGTGTGCATGCTTCGTGTGAGCGTGCGTGCGTGAGTACGTGTGTGTGTGTGTGTGTGTGTGTGTGTGTGTGTGTGTGTGTGTGTGTTTCTCCAGGAGATAAAGCCGTATGTTCCAACGGCAAATTAGCACCAGGTGGAGAGATCGTCAAATTGTCCGGTGAGTTGATAGAGGATCGTTTTGTTGTTGTTGTTGTGTTGTTATTTTTGGAGGGGGCGGGAGGGGGGGGGGTGGAGAAACACACGGACAGGCAGAGAGACAAGAGGAGATGGAGGAGACAGAAAGAGAGATTTTTTTTGAATGAATGATTGAGGGGCGTTTTGCGAGAGAGAAGAGAGTGATTGGGAAAAGAGAGAGTAGAGGGAGGTGGGGGGACAGAAAGAAACCAGTAAAACACGGAAAAAGAGAGACAGGAGGGAGTCAGAAACACAGAAACACGGACACGCAAACAGCCGTGAAGATATTGTCTCCATTCTTTTCTGTCTGCGCAGGCACAAATATTAGTGGAAGTGGTTCCGTTTCCGGCGGAAGCGGTTCCAGTTCGGCCGGAAATAGTTCAACTTCTGGTGGAAGCAATTCCCAAAAGTATCCTCTCATCACAACGCCTCCGAGTTTGAAGGGCCCGGAAATACTAGGCCACAGCTTCCGGTTTACCTGTGACATCAACTACAAAGAGCATCGCTCAGATCTGGTGGGTGATGAGGCAAGGAGAGAGAGTTTCTTTCACCCGTACATGCTCATGCATGTGTGTCTTATACTTCCAATCGTTGTACATCTCGCTCTGTCTCTCTGTGTGTGTCTCTCCCTCTCAGTCTCTCTCTCTCTCTCTCTCTCTCTCTCTCTCTCTCTCTCCTCTCTCTCTCTCTCACGCTCTCTCACTCTCTCTCTCTCTCTCTCTCTCCGTCTCTCTCTCTCTCTTCTCTCAGTCTCTCTCTCTCTCTCTCTCT
>JADBJO010001420.1:60000-65000 GCA_016801955.1 Conus betulinus
GAACTGTATTGGGTTGTACTTTATTGCACTGTATTGTGTTGTATTTTATTGCACTGCACTGTATTGTGTTGTACTTTATTGCACTGCACTGTATTGTGTTGTACTTTATTGCACTGTATTGTGTTGTACTTTATTGCGCTGCACTTTATTGTGTTGTAATTTATTGCACTGCACTGTATTGTGTTGTACTTTTATTGCGCTGCACTGTATTGTGTTGTACTTTATTACCCTGCACTGTGTTGGGTTGTACTTTATTGCACTGTATTGTGTTGTACTTTATTTGCACTGCACTGTATTGTGTTGTACTTTATTGCACTGCACTGTATTGTGTTGTACTTTATTGTACTGCACTGTATTGTGTTGAACTTTATTGCACTGCACTGTATTGTGTTGTACTTTATTGCACTGCACTGTATTGTGTTGTACTTTATTGTACTGCACTGTATTGTGTTGTACTTTATTGCACTGCACTGTATTGTGTTGTACTTTATTGTACTGCACTGTATTGTGTTGAACTTTATTGCACTGTACTGTATTGTGTTATACTTTATTGCACTGTACTGTAATGTGTTGTACTTTATTGCACTGCACTGTATTGTGCACTGTATTGTACTGTTGAACTTTATTGCTTTATTGCACTGTATTGTATTGTACTTTATTGCGCTGCACTGTATTGTGTTGTACACTGCACTGTATTGTGTTGTACTTTATTGTATTGCACTGTATTGTGTTGTACTTTATTGTACTGCACTGTATTGTGTTGTACTTTATTGTACTGCACTGTATTGTGTTGTACTTTATTGTACTGCACTGTATTGTGTTGTACTTTATTGTACTGCACTGTATTGTGTTGTACTTTATTGTACTGCACTGTATTGTGTTGTACTTTATTGTACTGCACTGTATTGTGTTGTACTTTACTGTACTGCACTGTATTGTGTTGTACTTTATTGCACTGCACTGTATTGTGTTGTACTTTATTGCACTGCACTGCACTGTGTTGTACTTTATTGCACTGCACTGTATTGTGTCGTACTTTACTGTACTGCACTGTATTGTGTTGTACTTTATTGTACTGCACTGTATTGCTCTATGCTGCATTATATTTTTTCATTGTACTGCACAGTATTGTTCTTTGTTGTATAGTAATGTAAAAATGTAATGTAAAAGGATATTTATAGGGCGCTTTACCTCGTGAGGGTCTGTAGTACTGTATTGTATTTGATGAAACGGTACTTTATGGTACTATGGTGTGTAACATTGTGCCTTTCTGCGTTTGTTCTACTGAACTTCATTGGGGAGTACTGTGATGTGCTTATTGTACTGTACTGTATGCACTATACTTTATTGTATTGCACAACACTGTGCTGTTCTTTATCTCATTGTACTGTACTGTGCTGTTCTTTATTTTACGGCGCTGTAATGTACTGTACTGTACTCTGCTGTGCTGTACCGTACTGTGCGGTACTGTCTTTTGTTGTACTGTACTTTTCTGCGCTGCTGTCCGTTGCAGTATATTGTGTTGTACTTTACTGTGTTGGACAGCACTCTGTTGTACTGTTTTGCATTTTACGGCGCTGAATTCTGCTATCCCTGTATTGTACTGTATAGTATTTCATTGTACTGCACTTATAGTACTTTACCGTGATGAACTGTATTCTTGTACTTCATTGTGTACTATACTCGGCTATACTGTTTTGTCCTTACTTTATTATACTTTAAGGTGTTGTACGAATTTGTACCCGTTTTGTATTGTTCAGGATTTTTTTTTCCCAGTGATCTATGTGTCGCATTGCACTGTATTGTATGTTGTTATTCTGAACATGCAAAATGCATTAAACTACGTTGCATTTTGTTGCATTGAACCATACTGTGCTGTATATATTGTGTTGTACTGTGTTATACTATATTATACTACATACTGTTAACATGTACTTTACTCACTGCATTACGATGTGCTGTGTTATGCTCTAAATTGTTTCATATTGTATCATAATCTACTGTTTAGACTGTGTTGCCTTCTACTAAACTACTTTACCATAGTTTGCACTAAACTGTACGTTACATGTTTAGCATGCTGTGTTGTACAAAATTAAACTGTACTTACTGTTGTGTTCCACCCTGTACTATACTATACTCTCTTCTGTCCTACCTACATCGCAGTATACTACATAGTATTAGACTGTGCTGCATGATTCTATATTGTATCGTAGAATTCTGCAATGCACTATGCTACATTGTTCTGTGTATTCTTCGACATTGTACCAAATAACATTATTCTCTACCGTATCATATGTTACTGTGCTGTGCTGTGCTGTACTCCGTATACTACGGACAACTTTAATGAGGCAGGGAACAGTATGCAGTAAATGACGGACAGGTAGGATAATTCTTGTTCCCACAATGAATTTATTGCACGCCCATACCTGGACTTTTGGAATTATGGACGTGCAAATTTTATGTCGTTATGGGAGCAAGAGTTACCCCCCTTATTCGTTATTTAGTGTACTATTCTTGCTATACTGTAATCATACTGCTTTGTAATTTGCTCTGCTACTCTGTACTCTGCTGTGCTACACTTATCTGAATTGTGCTGTACTGTATTGTACACGATTGTATTGCAGTATACTATATTATGCAATACTCCATCGTACCAGTATGTACCGTATTGTGTTGCACAGTGCTGGCTTGTAGTGTTTTAGCAGTAACATATGTCATGCTATTGTATTGTACTATACTGCACTATACTGCACTATACTATACTATACTATACTATACTATACTATACTATACTATACTATACTATACTATACTATACTATATATGCACTGCACTCTCCTTGCACTGCCTGCTCTGCTCTGCTCTGTTCTGCTGTGCTGTACTGTGCTGTGCTATGCTATGCTATGCTATGCTATGCTATGCTATGCTATGCTATGCTATGCTATGCTATGCTACTAAACTTTGTTATATTATACTATAGTATATACCATACCATGCTATTCTATAATATGCTATGCTATGCTATACTATACTACACTAATACTATGCTATCCAACGCTAACTGCTAAACTATGCTATACGACACTAATACAATGCTATACAACACTAAACTGCTATACTATGCTATACTACACTAATGCTATGCTATACAACATTAACTGCACTCTGTTTGCTCTGTTCAGTTCTACTCTCCTCTGCTTTCCTCTACTCTCCTCCTCTACCCGATCCGACCCCTCGACTCGACCGTGCCCTTCCCTACCCGACCCGACCCGACCCGACCGTGCCCTTCCCTACCCGACCCGACTCGACCATACCCAACCCTACCCTACCCTACCCGACCCGACCCGACCCGACTCGACCATACTTAACCCTACCCTACCCTACCCTACCCTAGCCTAGCCTACCCCACCCTACCCTACTCGACCCGACCTGACCCAACCCTACCCTACCCTACCCTACCCGGCCCTACCCTTCCCTACCCTACCCTACCCTACCCTACCCTACCTATCAGGCCCTACCTATCCTACCCTACCCTACCCTACCTTACCCTACCCTACCCTACCCTACCCTACCCTACCCCGCCCTACCCCTACCCTACCCTACCCTACCCTACCCCCTACCCTACCCTACCCTACCGACCCCCTACCCTACTACCTACCCTACCCCCCTACCTACCCTACCCTACCCTACCCTACCCCCGGCCCTACCCTACCCTACCCTACCCTACCCTACCCTACCCTACCCGGCCCTACCCTACCCTACTACCCTACCCTACCCTACCCTACCCTACCCTACCCTACCCTACCCTACCCTACCCTACCCTACCCTACCCGGCCCTACCCTACCCTACCCGGCCCTACTGTACCCTACCCGGCCCTACCCCCCCTACCCTACCCTACCCTACCCTACCCTACCCCTACCCTACCCCTACCCTACCCTACACGACCCGACCTGACCCTACCCGACTTTATCCTACCCTACCCTACCGACCTTACCCTACCCGACCCTACCCTACCCGACCCTACCCGACCTTACCCTACTCGACCCCTACCCTAACCTACCTTACTCTACCCTACTCTGTCGTGCAGCCCTACCCTTACCCTACCTTATCCTACCCTACCCTACCTGGGCCCTACCCTACCCTACCCTACCCTGCCCTACTGTACCCTACCCGGCCCTACCCTACTCTACCCTACCCTACCCGGCCCCCTACTCTACCCTACCCTACCCTACCTACACCGACCCGACCTGACCCTACCCGACTTTATCCTACCCTACCCTACCCGACCTTACCCTACCCGACCCTACCCTACCCGACCCTACCCGACCTTACCCTTACCCGACCCTACCCTACCCTACCCTACCTACTACCCTACTCTGTCGTGCAGTGCTGTGCTGTGCCATGCTTTTCATACTCTGCTCTCTTCTCTGCTCTGCGGGCTGTCCTTTCTTCTTCACCCCCCATTCTCTTCTGTTCTCTGCTGTGCCGGGCTGTCCTTTCTTCGCCCCCATTCTCCTCTCTTCTCTGCTCTGCCGGGCTGTCCTTTCTTCGCCCCCATTCTCCTCTCTTCTCTGCTGTGCCGGGCTGTCCTTCTTCGCCCCCATTCTCCTCTCTTCTCTGCTGTGCCGGGCTGTCCTTTCTTCGCCCCCATTCTTCTCTGTTTCTCTGCTCTGCCGGGCTGTCTTTTCTTCGCCCCCATTCTCCTCTGTTCTCTACAGTGCTGGGCTGTCCTTTCTTCGCCCCCATTCTCTCTCTGTTCTCTACAGTGCTGGGGGTTTGTCCTTTTTTCGCCCCCATTCTCCTCTGTTCTCTACAGTGCTGGGCTGTCCTTTCTTCGCCCCCATTCTTCTCTGTTCTCTACAGTGCTGGGCTGTCCTTTCTTCTTCGCCCCCATTCTTCTCTGTTTCTCTACAGTGCTGGGCTGTCCTCTTTTTTTTCGCCCCCATTCTCCTCTGTTCTCTACAGTGCTGGGCTTGTCCTTTCTTCCTTCGCCCCCATT
>JADBJO010001420.1:70000-87500 GCA_016801955.1 Conus betulinus
CCCCTTTTTCTTTTCCCTTCCTTTCTTCCCCCCTCCCTTTCCCTTTCTCTTCCCCTTTTCTCCTCCTCCCACCTTCCCTTTTCCTTTTTTTCTTTCCCCTTCTCTTTTCCCTCTTCTTCCCTCCTTCTTCCTTCTTTCCCTTCCTCCCCCTCTTTCTTTTCCCTCCCTCCCCCTCCCCTCTTTTTTTCCCCTTTCTCTCTTCTTCCCTCTCTTTCCCTCTCTTTCCTTTCCTCTCCCTTCCTCCCTTTTCCTCTTCCTCTTTCCTCCTTCTCCCCCCCCTTTTTTCTCCCTTCTTCTCCCTCCCCCTCCTTCCCCCCCCTTTTTCCCCCCCCTTCCTTCCTCCTTTTTCCTTCCCTCCCCCTCAACCTCGTTCCCTTTTCCTCCCCTCCCCTCTTCTCCTTTTCCTCCTTTTCCTCCCTTTCTTTCTTCTTCCCTTTTCCTCCTCCTTCCTCCCCCTTTTTCCTTTCTCCCCTCTTTCTTTTTTTTTCTCTTTTTCGCTTCCCCCCTCCCTTCCCTTTCTTTTTCTCCCCTTCCTCCTCCCTCTTTCTTCCCCTTCCCTTCTTTTCTCCCTTTCCTGGCTCCCCTCCTCTTTCTCCTTGTCCCTCCTCTTCTTCTCCCTCTTCCTTCCCTCTTTTTCTTTCCTCCCCTCCCCTCTTTTTTCCCTTCTCCCTCTCCCTTTCTCCCTTCCTTTCCTTCCCTTTCTCCCCCCCCTCCCCCCCTCTTTTCCCACCCTTCTCCCCTTTTTTCCCCCCTCCTCCTCTCCCTTTCTCTCCTTTCTCTTTTTTCCCCTCTTTTTTCTCCCCTCCCCTCTCCTCCTCCTCCCCCCCACCATCCCCTTCTCTTCCCTCCCCCCCTCCCCGCCTTCCCCTTCACTCTTCTTTTTTTCCTCGTTTCCTCCCTTTCCTTTTCCTTTCCCTCCCCCCCTTCCTTCTCCTTCTATTCCTTTCCCCATCCCTCTTATCTCACCTTTTTTCTTCTTTCCTTCCCCTTCCCCCTCTCCCCCTTTCCCCCCTTCCCTTCCCCTCCCCTTCGCCCTCTTCCCCTTCCTTCCCTCTTCCCCCTTTCCCCCTTTTCTTCACTCCCCCATCTCCTCCTTCCCTCTTTTCTCTTGGCTCCTCCCTCTTACCTCTCTCCTTCTTCTTCTCCTTTTCTCCCCCCACTCCCCCTCTTTCCCCTCCTCTTGCCCTTCCTCTTTTCCTCTCTTCTCTTTTCCCCTCTTTTCTTCCCCTTCGCTCTTTTTCTTTTGCTTTTTTTTCTTTCTCTCTTCGCTTCCCTTCCTTCCTTTTCTCTCCCTCATCCCCTCCCCCCCCCCCATTCTTCCATCGATGTGGTTTTTTTTTCATGCATTTTCTTGCCTTGTTTTCCCCTTGCCTTCTTTCATTGGTCCACACTTTTTTTTTTTTTTTTTTTTGGTCTCGTTCTTTCTTTCTCTCGTTCTGGTCTTCTTTGTCTTTATTCTATTTCTATTTCTATTTCATTTTTTTTCCCTTTTTTTTCAATTTTTCCTTCATTGTCTTTTGTCTTTCTTCATTGGTGTAGCCATGATTTCTTTATGGCTTTTCTCCTCTACATTTCTTATTTTCTTCCTTCATTTTTTTTTTTAATTTCTCATACATTCCTTGTTTCGTTCTGTTTCTTACTTTCTCCTTCTCTTTCTTTAGTTCTTTCCCTTATTCGTTTTTCCGTTTCAGTTCAAATATATTCCTCTACTGATTCTTTTTCGAGCTTCCTCCTCCTCCTCCTCCTCCTCCTCCTCCCTGCTTCTTCTTCGTCTTCTTCTTCTTCTTCTTCTTCTTCTTCTCCATCAATCCCATACATAGTCATTAAGATGCTGCACCCGATAACAGTTCACCAGGTTCTCACAGCTCTGCCAGTTTCTTTTTTTTTTTTTTTTTTTACCAAAGCCTGGGTCACTGCAAATGGCTCCCAAGTCCATGTTTGCACTGTTGCCTGTCCAACTATTTCTGCTGCGCACTAACGTAGAATTGAAGGACATGTTCCCCTCCGTTGTACAGGTGCAGGCACGAGCGGTGGCATGCGCGGGCCAAACGTCCTGTCAGTGTGGCGTCGCCATCCGTGAACACAATGACGTCATTCGCATCAGCAACTGTGGTCTCGGGTCCCTCGTCCCCAAGATCGAGGTCAACCATCAAACCGTTGAGAGAGTGGGCACCGTGATACGGAGATCGTCCGACGGCAAGAATATTTTGGTGTGTGTGTGTGTGTGTGTGTGTGTGTGTTGTTGTGTGTGTGTGTGTGTGTGTGTGTGTGTGTGTGTGTGTGTGTGTGTGTGTGTGTTGTGTTATGTGTGTGTGTGGTGTGTGTGTGTGTGTGTGTGTGTGTGTGTGTGTGTGTGTGTGTGTGCGTGTGTGTATGTGTGTGTGTGTGTGTGTGTGTGTGTGTGTGTGTGTGTTTTGTTTTGTGTGTGGTGTGTATGTGTGTGTGTGTGTGTGTGGGGGGGGGGGGGGGGGGGGGGGATAGGGGGAGGAATAGTAAGTAAAAATCCCGCTTCTCTCTCAGTTTAATGTTTACTAATTCGGTGTGGTTGATTTCAGGGCTTTATCTATATGCAATATATGTATGCATGCGCGCGCGCGCGCACGTGTGTGTGTGTGTGTGGTGTGTGTGTGTGTGTGTGGTGTGTGTGTGTGTGTCGGGGAGTTTTCTTTGTCTCCGTGTGTGTCTTACTTACTTACTTAGGCCCATTGCTCTTGCCAGAGCATAGGCCATCAACAACTGCCCGCCAACGGCCACAGTCCTGGGCAATCTTTTCTAATCCGCCCCAGTTGTAACCCATCTGTCTGGTGTCGGCTTCCAGGTCCCGCCTCCAGCTGTTTTTCTCGGTCTTCCTCGCCTCTGTGTGTGTCTGTGTACCTATAAATGTGTGGAATAATACATCATGAACGTGGATTCCTTTGTCATCAAAGGATTGATTCTATATCTGATCTCCAGCAGTTACCTCCTCCTGGTATGGAGCATGTCGGATGAACTGAAATGAATCTTCTTTTCCCTCACCAGTTGGATTCAAATAAAGGTGCTCGTCGTCAGTCGGAATACCACCGAATTTCCTCCTCTCCCCTACTTTGATTTTAAACTGAACCTTTCCGCTTTGCAACTTGGATTTCGTGAATACCTTCATTCTCTCTTTTCTGTCCTAGTGTCAATACATGTCGGGTGTAATTCAGGTTGTCTGCTCTTCTCCAGTTTGATTTAGGGACAGTCTCTCATTGTGAACAGGCTCAGTGTACAAGGCAGGGGCTAAGCCCAACTCTTCTTTCGTTTCTTTTTTTCTTTTTCTTTCTTTCTTTCTTTCTTTCTTTACTCTTTCTTCTCTTTCGTCCTTTCTTCTCTCTTCCTTTCTCTCTTTTCCTTTTCTTTCGCTTTTCGTTCTTCTTTCTTTCTTTCTTTCTTTCTTTCGTGTCCCCGGTCATGCTAGATCCTCAATCCTGTCAGTAAGGCGAAGTCCACGGTCCGTCACAGGGACCCCGCCGGTTCCCACGGTTTCTCCTGGACCTCAACACGTCTGGTGTCTGAAAGATTCAAAGGAGGGGCAGGACTTTCCCGTGTCGCTTCTCCAGTCGCTCTGGTTGGGCCCCTTTGAGGCCGGGGGGGGGGGGGGGGGGGGGGGGTTGATGCTGTTGCCGCCCTGGAGAACCACGGGACGAGCACCATACCGTCGAATATCAGTCATACTGCGTGAGATGCGCAGTGTCTGGTCTTCTCCTGAGGCTTGTGACTCTGCAGGAGGGTCTGCCTGCTGGCCTCAGCCGACACATTCCGACTTAGAGCAGCTCATGGTTGTCGGGTTACCCCCTTAATACCGGGCTAACCAGCGCCAGATAGTGTGGGTTGGACTCGTTTTTTCCTTCTCTTAGGCTACGTGGGTTCGCGGCACCTTCTTCTGTATTTTCCAGTGCACCTCCCAAGCCCAAGGCTTGAGGGATCCCCAGTCCATCAATCAGACGATGCGCCTGTACACTGTATAGCCCCGGCGCGAGGAAAAACAAACAAACAAACAAACCGAGTGCGTACACCAGCCGCCGTGGCGAAGTGGTTAGCGTCGCGGACTTCCGGCTAGGAGGTCACAAGTTCAATTCCCATCAGAGCCATGTGGGATTTTTCTGCCCAGACCGACTCCTACCCAGAGTTGGGTTTGCAACGGGCTCAGTAGAGAATACTGGGACCACACAGTTTGAGTTTAATTCACTAAATGGATGCGTCTCTGAGAGTGTTGCTCCATTTCCCGATCAACACTGCAGGTATCTGTATCTCTTGGGCCTGGCTGACGCCGGGATATAATTATTATGAAAGTAAGCGTCGGGTACACAGCCCTGTCATGCAGTAGTCTCAGACCGGACTGGAAATCCGTGGCATCATCTTCGTCATCCTCATTCTCATCGATCAACATTTAAAACACCAAAACAACAACATAGAAAAGGAGTGTGTACCCTTCTCCCCTGCAGGTCCAGATGCCCTCAGGGCGGTCGGTCAAGGTGGACGTCCAACGGGGGTGGCACGCTACCACCCTCACTGTCCCAGCCTCTGACGCCAGTCAAGGGGGAGGGGGGTATGCGGCTCGCTTGTCGGAGGGATGAGCCAGCAGTTTGTGCACGGGACGGCCACGTGGACACGAACCCCTGTTCTTCTTCATCGACACACCGCTCCCACTCCTCCACTTGCATCCCCGTCAAGTTCTACGAGTCGTGGAAGTAAGTGTGTGTATGTGTGTGTGTGTGTGTGTGTGTGTGTGTGTGTGTGTGTGTGTGTGTGTGTGTGTGTGTGTGTGTTCTTCAGTTTAACGTCTATCCACGTTAGTGATATTAGACAATGTAGAGGGAAGGGGGGGGGGGGGGGGGCAGGGGGGGCGTAGAGGTATTAAGTAATATCTTCAAAGGCTTTGAAGAAAACACAGCAGCAATAAAATAGACAACTATGAGCTAACAAAGAACTACTCATCAAAACACTCAACATCGGTTCCAATTTACAGAACAGAAATAATAGGACTTTGATGTAATGAAACTGCAATTTTACACATCAGCGATAAATCTGATACAACTTGATCCAGAGAACATTTAGGTAGGGATGGTAGGTAAGGTTTCAAGCGCTCACAATGAAAAAGGATGTGATTATTTGCCATTTTTCCGCCACAAAGACATGCTATGTTCCTACAAACTTTGTCTTAAAAGCATTCAATATGATCTTATAAATTAAAGAAATTATAATCCGTAAATAAGGTAAGCTACATTGACGAAATGAATTAAAGTGTGTGTGGTGTGTGTGTGTGTGTGTGTGGTGTGTGGGTGTGTGTGTGTGTGTGTGTGTGTGTGTGTGGTGTGAGAGAGAGAGAGAGAGTGTGTGTGTGTGTGTGTGTGTGTGTGTGTGTGTGTGTGTGTGTGTGTGTGTGTGTGTGTGTGGTGTGTGTGAGAGAGAGAGAGAGAGACGCGAGAGAGGAGAGAGTGTGAGTGTGCTGTGTGTGTGTGAGAGAGGAGGTTGGAGAGAGAGAGGAGGAGAGGAGACAGAGGAGAGAGAGTGTGTGTGGTGTGTGAGTGAGCTGAGGAGAGAGAGAGAGAGAGAGATAGAGAGAGGAGAGAGTAGGAGAGAGGAGAGAGAGAGAGATGGTGCATGGAGAGAGTGGAGGGTGAGGAAGAGAGAGGAAAAGAGGCGAGAGAGAGAAAGAGAGACAGAGGAGAAGACGAGAGAGAAGAGTGTGCACGCACGTGAAAGGAGAAGAGAAAGGACAGAAAGAGAGCGAGAGAGAAATAGTAGCTAGTGTACGGGGAGAAAGGTGAAGAAAGACAGAGGAGAGAGAGAGAGAGAGAGAGAGAGAGAGGAGAGAGAGAGAGAGAGAGAGGAGAGAGAGAGAGAGAGAATACGAACGAACGAAAATGTTGTTTAATGAGGGAAAAGAATAAGCACAAGTCAGTGGCTTTTTTTTTTCATCCAGCCCTCAAACAATAAATACGTGGAAGAAATCATTGCATCGAACTGTATAGAAACTCATAACAACAATGAATGCATAGCAATTTAGAATAAGAGAATGCACAATATAACTAGAGGAAGAGAGTGTGGGAGAGAGGGAGGGATGAAGAGCGAACAAAGAGAGAGAGAGAGGGTGGGACTTGGAGACACAGAATAAAGAGACGGGAGCCTCTGACACAAGGAGAGACAGAAGAAGAAGAAGAAGAGGAGAAGCATATCAAAATTGGTACATCAAAAACGATCAAAAACTACAATGAAAGAAGAGTCGTAAAGGATCAAGTCATGCAATGATAAAAAAAGGATGCTGAAAGACAAACAGACATGCCCAAACTCAGCAACAAACAATTTCATACACGCCCCCTCCAACTTCAAGAACGACAAGAGAAAGAAGGAGATCAACATAGGATAACAAAATGAGAGAGAGAGAGAGGGGGGGGAGAGGGAGGCAGTCAGCCAGACAGACAGACAGAGAGAGAGAGAGAGAGAGAGGAGAGAGAGAGAGAGAGAGAGAGAGAGAGAGAGAGAGTTTGATCGACAGACTAATCTTACCACCAGAAGATGAAGATGTTACGGCAAGATCCAGTCTTACAGTCTGTCCTTGTCAAGCACATGTCATCACACTCCGTACCTTAGATACAGACTGATCAATGTAAACGATGACTGAGCCACTTCACTTCCTCTGGCCTTGCTGTTCAGGAAACGACGGAGCCACAGCCTGTTCTACGACCCCCCCACCTCCACCCCGCCCGCCCACCACCAGCCAGCCTCAGCCTCACCAGTGCCAGTGCGATGCCGGTGCTACGTCCTCCCAGAACCACAACACGTGCTCCCCGCCGGTCACCTCCCCCACCGCTCAGGTTAGACGATGGTCAGGTCACACACCTGGTCAGGGTCCTGCGCGTCCTGTCGCGTCTGTTGAATTAGTCACCCCGGGGGCACCACTGAGCGTCTGTGGCTCCGCAGTCTCGGTGGTGTCTCCTCCGGCGGGTTGCCTCGAGGCTACCTGATGTAGCTGGCTCCTTTTTTTGTGGAGTGCTGAGTACTTTACACTGCGACAGGAGGAACCCCGCTCCTCAAACATGCCAGGTTCGGCCCAGTAGACGGCTGGTCAGTGCCCGTGCCAGCATTTGGCACATACTCTTGCACCGGAGTGTGCTAATGGTTCTGGGCTTGGTCTAGCCCGGTGCCGTACTGTTATGGCGAGGGTTTTTTTTTCTGAGAGAGTTCTGGACCACGATAAACTTGCCAGAAATGACCTTGTAAAGGGCTGGTGCCTGTGCAATAGCGGACCCATAACGTTGGCAGTGTGGCCACACGCCACAAATAGAATTTTGCACTAAGTGTCTTGATAACTACCATAAATTTGACCCAGCATTTAATGTTACGCAGATACACAATCAAAAGAACAGTTCCCTACCAATTATTTCCCTTGTTTGGGGGGTATCTTCACTAATGAACCACAAATACATGACTTACCGCTAGCTGACACACATTTCAGGCCTCACACTCACCCTTGACCCTTTGTTTGCGCCAGCTTCATGAGCACAAAATTATCCCATTCTTTTGATTTCAATCTGTCTGCACGGAACCACCTGGCATGTTCCTTGACGGTCATATGAAAGAATCAATTTTCAGACACAGTAAACATTCTCAAAACAACCCAGATGTTCCAGTCTATAAATACTCGACTCCTTAAGCAAGGGGCTTGGCGCATTATTTTTTGTGTGTGCAGCCTGTGCATACGCAGCAGATACTCCCTCTCCCGAGATTATATCCCTTACGACACTCCCCATAAAGGGGTGTGCAGGTTAAACCTGAATGTCAGTGACTAGACGGTTCTGAGCCGGCACCTTTTCCATGATGTCCAGAATTCTGATATTTTAAGGAAGCCGTAATGTTGTCGATTTGTGACCGAGTTCTGGCAATAAGAATATTGCCAGACATGTTCGTGAGGGCTGGAAGGCTGTGAATGGGGGGTCCGGATTGAGCGGAGTGTTGGTGAGCCATTGAGACGGAATGGGAAGATGAGACGGCTAAA
The DNA here is from genome assembly GCA_016801955.1 of Conus betulinus. Taxonomy (NCBI): domain Eukaryota; kingdom Metazoa; phylum Mollusca; class Gastropoda; order Neogastropoda; family Conidae; genus Conus; species Conus betulinus. Next base: position 78,018 of record JADBJO010001420.1, read on the forward strand.
AAGAAAAAGAAACAAAGAAAAGAAAAGAAAAGAAAGAAAATATTGGATTTAAAACTCTGACACACGCCGGCTCACGATCTCCAGATCAGAGTTCGAGGCCACAGACAGGTCAAATAGTAACAACCAGGTTTGAACAGATAAAAATCGCCATGGCTCTGTGAAAAAAAAAAAAAAAAAAAAAACTTTTTTTTAACTTGAAAAAGATGAATTCATCCTGGAATTTGGGGTCAGTAAATTAATTCAGTGCCATATATCAACAAAAATAGCAGAATGATGCATGACTTGTGGACTCCTAGTGTTAATACACCTCTGGTAGGGCACTGGGACTTTGGAGTGAAAAGTCTTGCAGACGACAGGAAAATGAAGGGTCCTGTAGATCGAGGCTTGCATAGAAAAGAACAGGACATGAGACCTGCCTCAGAGTCCGGTATGATGAGGGTCAAGGGCTGGACTGTGCATGAATATGTTTTGGTACTGGCTGATCTGAGAAAAGCCAGGCACAGCTTTGAGTGTAATAGAAAATATATAGTGCTTCGGACCTAAGCTGTAACCGTGGACTCGACCACACTACCCCGGCTGTCTCATCGTCTACAGTGGTCTGTCGGTTTCCTGTACGGCTCATTCTGTCACCACACACACACCTACATCCAGGTTTGCCCCGACAGTTTCAGCAATACCAGTCCATGTGGAGTTTCCAGTGCTGGGTCGATTGAGGGTTACCCAGCGGAGGAGATGCCGTCACTGAGTCAGTCCAGTAGTGTCTATAATTTGATCTACGCTGAATGCTTCTTTGTAAGCCCCAGAATGAGGACGGCAATCGCTCAGTAGCTGTGCTGGAGAAGGAGATTGTACTGACTGACTTATGACAAACTCGCAGACGTAGAGATGGTCATTCTGCCTGTTGTAATTGACGGTCCAGTAGTTTGTCAGATGTATACCACATACACACACACACACACACGCGCGCGCGCGCGCACACACACACACACACACACACACACACACACACACACACACACACACACGTACGCATGCACGCACGCACACGTACACACACACACACACACACACACACACACACACACACACACACACACACACATACACACACACACACACACACACACACACACACACACTCACACGTGTGTGTGTGTGTGGATGTGTGCTTGTCTAGGTAACTGAAAGGCCGCCTTTGTGAAAATGAAAGATAAGAGAAAGATGAGAAGGAGACAGATGAACAGTCACAGGAAGAGTTCTTCTGTGAGAGACAGACAGAGGGACGGGCAGACAGTCAGAAGGGAGGAGAAAAGGGCGGAGGGAGAGAAGGAGGAAAGGAGGAACTGGGGGAGAAAAAGAGAGAGAGGAGGAGAGGGAGAGGGTGTGGTCGATGAGAGACATAGCGAAAGAAAGAAAAGGTCAGCGAGAAAGAATTACAAACTGACGCGCTTATCTCTCTCTTTTTTTTTTTAAACCCATAATGTCAGTGTACTGGCACGTGCGACACGGTGACTGACAGCATTCCGCCCTGGGTCAACGCTCACTGGGTGAACGGAAAGAGGGACGTCAGCCGTCTCTACCTGGACACGGATGAGCCGGATCCTCCCGTCGACCTAACGGAAAGTCAGTACATACACATTCTTCCCCTCCCTTCCCCCCTCCCGCCTTCCCTCCTTTCAGGATTGGATGTGCATCCCTTTCCGTAACCTTCCCCCCCCCCCCCCCTCCCCCGACATCCTTCCTCTTCATCCCGCCACTTTGGATTGCCTTCCATCTGAAGTCGATACATTTCCTACTTTCCCTCCTTCCCTCCCTTCCTTCATCTTTCTGGCTGAAATCGATATGTCTCCTTCCTTCTTTTCCGAGAACACAAATCCCTCCATACCCTCACTCTCAGGCCTGTTCTTATAGAACAGGGAGTACTTTACAATACGAACGAAGAAATGCCGTCTGTCTGTCTGTGTGTGTGTCTGTCCATGGTCAAAATGTGTTCCACTCGCTCCAGACAAAACGTCTGGGCCGATCTTTCTGAAAATTTGTAAGTATGTTTATTATGGGTCACGGATGATGCCCGATGTGTTTTATTTTACCGTTATAGCCGTTACTAATGGCTATAACGGCCCGTAACGGGTTTTCTTCTTTATGGAATATCTCAGAAAGTACTAGGCCGATCTTTCTGAAAATTTGTTGGTATATTCATTATGGGTCACGCATGATGCCGAGTGTTTTATTTTTCCGTTATAGCCGTTACTAATGGCTATAACGGCCCGTAACGGTTTTTTTTTTTTTTTTTTTTTTTTTTTTTTTTGCTGTCCCAACTTCTGCGTCATCTTAGAGGCAATGCACCCACGCCGCTCATTCCGACACCCCGTCCACAGCCACAGCCCGGTCGGCCCCGCCGCAGCCCCGGCACGGCAATCCACAGGGAGCAGTCAATGTCAAGTCATCAAGAGACAACACCCGGAGGAGACACTGCACTGCTGCCGAGTCACTTCAGTGGTGTTCAGTGGCGCCTGTTCTGATCTAACATACGCAGGACACCACCTAATTAGCCGCCTACTGACGACAATAATTGCTTAGTCACGGAGCCGGCGTGAGTGGGTTCTCCCTCCGGAGGGCGCCACCACGTCCGTCCAACGACAGCCCCCATGGACTCGCCGATACTGATGACCCCGACGGAACCAAACCAAGGCCACAGACGTGGAGAGGACATCGAAATTGAGGTCAGATGAGACCAGGGCATGAAGGGCCACTGAATTTGAGACATTTTTATCATGCTGATCGATGAGAATGAAGATGATTAAGGTGATGCTACGGATTTCCGTTTCGGTCTGAGACTGCATGACAGGGCTGGACTCTTCGCTTCCTTTCATAATATATCCCGGCGTCAACCAGGCCCGAGAGATACAGCACCTGCAGTGTTGGTCAGGAAATTTGAGCAACACTCTCAGAGACGCATCCATTAAGTGGATGAAACTCGACTGTGTGATCCCAGTCTTCCCAACTGAGCCCACAGCAACTCAACACTGGGTAGGAGCCGGTCGGGGCAGAAAAAGGTTTTTCTTCTTTACGGTATGTCATTATGGGTCATGAATGATGCTCGATGTTTTATTTTACCGTTATAGCCGTACGGCTATAACGGCCCAAAAACGGTTTTCCTTCCGTTACTAACGGCTGTAACGGCCCCAAACGATTTTTTTTCTTCTTTATGGAATATGTTCATTATAGGCCACGGATGATGCCCGATGTTTTATTTTACCGCTGTAGCCGTTACCAACGGCTGTAACGGCCCGAAACGTTTTTTCTTCCGTTACTACGGGCTGTAATGGCCCAAAGCGGTTTTTCTATGATGCGGATGATGCCCGATGTTTTATTTTACCGTTACAACCGTTACTAACGGCCCCAAAACGGTTTTTTTTTTTTTTTATGCAATATCTCAGAAAGTACTTGGCCGATCTTTCTGAAAATTTGTAGTATGTGTTTATTATGGGTCACGGATGATGTCCAGTGTTTCATTTTACCAGAATAGCTGTTACTATAACAGCCCAAAACGGTTTCTTTACTGTATGTAATATCTCGCGCGTATTCAAGATAAGCTGGGAGTACGTTTACATGCTTTGCATCTTGTTCATATTTGGAATCGTTCAATGTTAAGGAACTCCCCAGAGCCCGGGCCTTCGCCAGAGTGAATTCTGGATCCCTCCATATGATATGGATATAAGCGGATCCGCTGCAAAATCAACCAGTTCATATATTGGTCGCGTTCCATCTCCGCACCACATTTCGTTAAAATCAGCTCAGTAGTTTCTGTGATCTTGCTGAAAAGATGCTTGCGTCGCCGTTCAATCCGGATCGGCATGACGGATCAGCTCTGAAATTTGACGAGTTCGTTCTTGGTCCACAGTCCGTCATTCCATCTGGTCTTTTTTTTTTTTTTTTTTCTTTTTTTTTTTTTTGTAAATTGTGAGGTTGTACATAATTCTTACTGACAAACAAGAAACAACACGGTGAGGATCTGAACCTCTTACCTTCCCCTCCCTTTTTCTCTTGTGTTCATTCACGCCATCGCCAGTACTGAGAAATGAACAGATCAAAAGACCAAATGTAGACAGGACACCAAATCTCCAAAGGCAGCTTGGTCTTACCGTCAGAGGTCAGTATTCGCACGCGTGAAATGTTCATATTCAACATGTACCTGAAGTCAAGGTGTGAAGGTCGCAGACCAGTTGTACCCTAGTTAAAAATCACAATTCACTTTACACAATCTGTGTGTGCAATCAAACAGAAGTCTGTAAATACCTCTCTTTCCGTTTCTCTCTTCGGTTACATTACGTATTTTGGCCAAACAAATAACCACTAGAACTCTGTGTGTGTGTGTGTGTGTGTGTGTGTGTGGGTGTGGTGTGTGGGGGGGGGGGGTAGCTTTTTGTGGGCTTGTGCCACTGAAGATTTAGTCCATAACTGTTGTGGAATCCGTGCTATACCACCGATCATCCCTCATGAATCACAGCTCATATTGTGAACTGCTGTTTCGACAAATGGAGCAGTCATACGCAAAGAGAAAGAGGGAGAGAGAGAGAGAGAGAGAGAGAGAGAGAGAGAGAGAGAGAGAGAGAGAGAGAGAGAGAGAGAGAGACAGAAGAAAAAGATCCTTCATTCACTCTCACTCTTTCCGTCAGATAAAGCGACATCAATGAGTGAATACATGCCCCTCATGCCTTTCTTCAGTGAATACATGCCCCTCATGCCTTTCTTCAGCCTTTCTTCAGTGAATACATGCCCCCTCATGCCTTTCTTCAGTAAATACATGTCCCTCGTGCCTTTCTTCAGTGAATACATACCCATCATGCCTTTCTTCAGTGAAAACATGCCCCTCGCGCCTTTCTTCAGTGAAAACATGCCCCTCGCGCCTTTCTTCAGTGAATACATGCCCCTCATGCATTTCTTCAGTGAAAACATGCCCCCCATGCCTTTCTTCAGTGAATAGATACCCATCATGCCTTTCTTCAGTGAATACATGCCCATCATGCCTTTCCAGTCAGTGAATACATGCCCATCAGTGAATACATGCCATCAGTGAATACATGCCCATCATGCCTTTCTTCAGTGAAAATATGCCCCTCATGCCTTTCATGCCTTTCTTCAGTGAATACATGCCCCTCGTGCCTTTCTTCAGTGAATACATGCCCTTCATGCCCTTCATGCCCTTCATGCCTTTCTTCAGTGAATACATGCCCCTCGTGCCTTTCTTCAGTGAATACATGCCCCTCGTGCCTTTATTTAGTAAATACATGCCCCTCATGCCTTTCTTCAGTGAATACATGCCCCTCGTGCCTTTCTTCAGTGAAGATATGCACCTCATGCCTTTCTTCACTGAAAACATGCCCCTCATGTCTTTCTTCAGTGAATACATGCCCTTCATGCCTTTCTTCAGTGAAGACATGCCCCTCATGCCTTTTCTTCAGTGAAGACATGCCCCTCATGCCTTTCTTTAGTAAATACATGCCCCTCATGCCTTTCTTAAGTGAAGACATGCCCCTCGTGCCTTTCTTTAGTAAATACATGCCCCTCATGCCATTTTTTTTTTCAGTACATACATGCCCATCATGCCTTTCTTCAGTACATACATGCCCCACATGCCTTTCTGCCCCTCATGCCTTTCTTCAGTACATACATGCCCCTCAGGCCTTTCTTCAGTACATACATGCCCTTATGCCTTTCTTGCTGTTTCTTCTTGATTTAAAGAATACAAAATAATGATAATGATGATGACAGTAACGATAAGAAAAATTTTCAGATAATAATGATTATGACAGATAGAATGATAATTACAACAATAACAGATAGATAGAAAACAGTTTAGCATAGTCTAGATTGGGTCAGTGAATCTAAGTGAGGTTTTTCCTTCTGTTCTTCGCTCACTCCTTCCAGTACTCGATGTGCTTCCTTCTTTCCTTCCTTCTTTCCTTCCTTCTAGTATTAAATTAATGAATACATTGCTTCCTTCTTCCCTTTTAATCAGTCAGCTGACGTTGGTTCCGTTTGGACGAGTTGAGAACGTTCCTTACTTCCTTCATGCTGCATGACCGTCCTTCTTTCCGTCATGAAAGTGTGTGAATAACGAGAGAAAGAGCGCGGGGATGGCCGAGGGAGTGAAAGAGTACGTGAAACATCCAGGCTCACATGACCTAATCTGAACTGAAATAAATCGAGGTCACCGGCATCAGCAAATTCACGGGAGCTGGGGGGGGGGGGGGGGGGTGCCGGGGAGGGGGAGGGGGGAGAGCTACCTCATGCTGGTTTCCGCGACTAGGCAGTTATTGTCATCAGCTGGGGGCTCAGTAGATTGTGTCGTGTGTGTGTGTTGGATCAGAACAGGCACCACTGAACACCATCGAAGTGACTCGGCAGCAGTGCAGTGTCTCCGTTGGTGGGTTGCCTCTTGAGTTTTGACGTTGACTGCTATCTGTGGATTTCCGATGCCGAGGCCGTAGCTGCGAGCGGGGAGATGCAGTGCCACTGAAACAGTGCGGCAGATGAGACGGAAAACAAAATGAGACAAGTCAGTAACGATGACCACCTCCCCTGGACAACCGGCCAACTGCCCAGTGCATTCACTGTCTGAACAAGGAAAGGTGCACAAAGGAAAGAACAGAACCAAGGACCCACACTTACACTGAACGCGAACTAGACTGACCAATTGAGTAATTAGAATAAATGAATGAAAGGTAGGAGGGGAGAAAGGAAAAAATGAAGGAGGTAAGTGAGAAAATAAATAAAGGGAAAAAAGAAGGGAGAAGGGAAAAGAAGGAAGACAGAAAGGAAGGGGGGAAGAAAGAAAGAGAGGGACGAAGGAGGGAAGGAGAGGAGGGAAAAGGAAAGAAAGAAACGAAAAGGGAAGAAAGAAAGAGAGGAAGGAAGGGAGGAGGGAAAGCGAAAGAAAGAAAGAAAAGGGAAGAAAGAAAGAGAGGGAGGAAGGGAGGAGGGAAAGGGAAAGAAAAAAGAAAAAGGAAGAAAGAAAGAGAGGAAGGAAAGGAGGAGGGAAAGCGAAAGAAAGAAAAGGGAAGAAAGAAAGAGAGGGATGAAGGAGAGAAGTCAGGAAGGAAGGGGGGAAAAGGAGGGGAAAAGGAACGAAGGAAGTACCGACGGCAGGAAGGAAGGGAGGGAGGAAAAAAATGAAGTAGGGAAGGAAGTAAAGAAAGAAAGGGAGGGAGGGAGGAAGTAACAAAGAAAGGGAACAAAGAACGAACGAACGAAGGAAGAAGAAGAAGAAGGGGGAAGGAACAAAAGAAAGAAGAAAGGGAGGAAAAAACGAAAAAAGAATGGAGAAAGGAAGGTACGAACGAAAGAAAGAAAGAAGGAACGAAAGAAAGAAAGAAGGAAGGAAAGAAAGAAAAAAGGGTCGAAAGAAAGAAAGAAGGGAGAGAGGGAGGAAAGATCCCAAAAAAGAAGGGATTAGAAACGAAAGAAAAAAAGAAGGAAGTAAGAAATGAAAGAAGGGAGGAAGGTACGAAAGAAAAAAAGAAAGGAACGAACGAACGAAAAAGAAAGAAAGAAAGAGAAGGTACGAAGGAAAGAAAGGAACGAAAGAAAGAAGGAAAGAACAAACGAAAAAAAAGACAGAAGGAAGGAAGGACGAAAGAAAGACGGAAGGACGAAGGAACGAAAGAAAGACGGAAGGGAGGAACGAAAGAAAGAGGAAGAAACGAAAGAAAGACAGAAGGAAGGAACGAACGAAAGAAAGAAAAAAGGAAGGAACGAAAGAAAGAAGGAAGGGAGGAACGAAGGAAACAAGGAAGGAACGAAAGAAAGAAGGAAGAAACGACAGAAAGAAAGAAAGAAAGAGAGAAGAAGAAATGAACGAAAGGAAAGAAGAGAAGATGGAAAGGAAAAGGAAAGAAGGGAGGAAAGAAGACAGAATGGAAAGAAGGAAGGACGGAAAGACGTGAGTAAGAAAGGAAGGAGGAAAGGAATAAAGAAAGGGAGGATGGTAGGTCGAAAGAATGAAGGAAGGAAGTAATGAGGGAAGGAAAGAAGGATTGATAGATTGAAGGATGGAAGGGAGAAATGAAAGAAGGACAGTTATGCAGCGTGAAGGAAATAAGGAACGATCTCAACTCGGCCAACAGAATCTTAGTCCCCTGACTGATTAAAAGGGAAGAAGGAAGCATGTGTATCATGAGGTACCTTATGTTGTTATTTTCTTCAACTTCTCATCATTTGTGTTTTTTGGTGTCTGTATGGATATCTGAAAATCAACCCCCCAACCCCCCTTCCAAAAAAAAAAAAAAAATTAATGGGGGGGAGGAGGTTCTTGCCCTCTCTTGTCTTACAAAATAATCTCCGTCGTCATTGCTGTCATCATCATCAACATCATATCATCATCATCATCATCATCATCAACAACAACAAACACACATCATCATCATCCTCATCATCATCGTCGTCACTATCTCTTTGATGTCTTGTCTAACAGTTCAGCGACGGCTACAACATGACCGATGCCAACGTGGCAGGTTTCAGTCCATTTGTCAGTTCGCGATGATGCAAAAACATCAACAACTACGTCACAGACAGCCAAGGGAACCTGGTGCTCAAAAGCCACGTCACCGAGGTGTGCAGCGTCGACTGTTTACGTCATGGCCGCTGCGTCAAAGGAAAGTGTGTGTGTTACGCAGGCTACACAGGAGATAACTGCCAGTTGCAGGCTGGGAAGGCGCCCGTTTTGCACAGAGTCAGAGGGTGAGTTTGTTTCTTCATGGTTTTTACCTAAAGGAGCCCTTTGCTGCATTTTTTTTTCTTTTTTTTTTTTTTCATTCTCTTCTTGTTCTAGTCGTTTAATCTTCTTCTTCTTAATGTTTAGTACACTCTTTTCTTCTCCTCCTCCTCCTCCTCTCTTTCTTCTTCTTCTTCTTCTTCTTCTGTAAATTTTAGTACACGTTTCTCTTCTTTCTTCTTCTTCCTCCTCCTCTTCTTCATGTAAATGTTTAGTACACGTTTTCTTCTTCTTCTTCTTCTTCTTCTTCTTCTTCTTGTAAATGTTTAGTACACGTTTTCGTCTTCTTCTTCTTCTTCTTCTTCTTCTTCTTCTTCTTCTTCTTCTTCTTCTCTCCCTCCTCCTTCTCCTCCTTCTTCTCCTCGTGCTTGTCATTTTTTCATTCTTTCTTTGTGTGTGTATGTGTGTGTGTGTGTGTGTGTGTGTGTGTGTGTGTGTGTGTGTGTGTGTGTGTGTGTGTTTTTTTCTCGTCGTTTGTGTCGTGTTCTCTCTCTACCTGTTTTTTAGTTTCTTTTTGAGTCACAATTCTTATTTTTTGAAGAAACGGACACAACTGACGCTCTCTGTGTGTGTGTGTGTGTGTGTGTGTGTGTGTGTGTGTGTGTGTGTGTGTGTGTGTGTGTGTGTGTTAGTTACTGTGTATGAGAGAGAGGGATGCAGGTAGGGAAGGGAGAGGTCTTAGATTTTTTTAGGGGTCTACACCTAAA
>JADBJO010001420.1:92500-97500 GCA_016801955.1 Conus betulinus
GTTCGTGAAGTCGAAGGTGATGGTATGGGTGGCGAAGGAGGTAGGGGGGAGGTGTATGTGGATCAAAGGAGGTAATGTAAGGTAATGTTGCTTATAGCCCAGCCGACTGCAAAGGGCCACATCGGTGGGGTCGAAGGAGGAAAGAAAGGACAAGAGCAATACCGACAGCAGCAGCTACCATTATTTTTTCCTCATTGTCTTCGTCATCGTGATGCACGATCAGCATCAGCGCAGATGATACGACAGATGGGGGCCGGGGACTAACCTCCCAGCAGACTGGGTGTGGGTGGGAACAGGGTGTGTTTTGGATAGGACACCCGTCTGACACTTCGCTGCTGCCCCCAGCACAACTTGTGAAGATGAGCAGGGAATATATCCTTTCATTTCATTTATTTGTTAATTTGTATATTCGTTTATTTATTTGTGCATTTGTTTGTTTATCTATTTATATATATATATATATATATATATATATATATATATATATATATATATATATATATATATGCGTATTCATTAATTTGTTTACTATCTTGTTTCCCAACGCTCGCAGTGTCACCATTCCAATGTCGCTCATTCTGGCTTTCCCTTATACAACCTCACCACCGGTAGTCCACGGGACGCAGTCAGGGTCAGGTCATCATGAGGCAACCCACCAGAGGAGACACTGCTCTGCCGCCGCTGAGTCAGGTTGATGATGTGGAGTGGCATCTGTTCTGAAGAAAGAAAGCAAGAAACGATGTCCAGAGATACACGCTCACGGGCAGCGCTTCACTCACAGAGCCAACGTGAGTCAGCGTCTTCCCTTCAGAGGGTCCCACAATCATATCGGTTCAACTACAGACAGTCCTCCCCCATAACCTCGCCGGTAATGACTTCCACACGCACCCGTCACGTGCCCAAAAAAAAAAAAAAAAAAAAACGTTGGTTGTGTTGGGCGGCAGCGAGAATCGAACCTGCAACGTTTGACTGCAAAGCAGGTGAACCAGCACTTAGCCACTTTGGAGCCCCTCAGTTCCTTAGCGTCTTCCAGGTCCGGTCCACGGATACAGTGTAGGCCTAAAACGCTATAATTATGTTCTCTGTTACACTCAAAACTGCACCTGGCTTTTTTCTCTGAAGATCAGTCAGAACAAAACATATTCATGGCACAGTCCAGCCCTTGACCCACACCATACCGGACTCTGAGGCAGGTCTCATGTCCGTTCCTTTTTCAATGCGAGCACGATCCTCATGCCCCTTCATTTTCCTGTCGTCTGCTAAGCTTTTCACTCCAAAGTCCTAGTGCCCTATCAGTGGCCTAGAAACACAAGGAGTTTACAAACCATGCCTCATTTTGCTATTTTTTTTGCTGACCTACGGCATTGAACTGATTTACTGACCCTAAATTCCAGGATAAAATCATCTTTTTCACATTCAAAAAAAAGGTGTATTTTTTTCACAAAGCCAGGGCGATTTTCTTCTGTTCAAACTTGGTTGTTACTACATGACCTTTCCTGAAACTCCGAACTCTGACCTTCCAGCGACTTTCGTCCCGCTCCCTCTTTGAGGCGGCCTCACGCGGTACTGGACCATCGCCACCCGAGCACGAAGAACGCCGCCTGGTGGCCCTGAAGACAGCCTTCTGGTGGTGGGGGGCATTGAGGCGAAATACACCGACGACCGTCATCGGCCGACCAAAAACACCCGGATTGGAATTAAAGTTCACAAGGAACTAGAGCTCTTGAGAGCGACAGACGACGGCATCCGCACGCGGAACTCGCCCACTACTGCCAGCGACAACAGCTGCCACAGAAGATGCAGACCTACGTCTGCGAGTGTACTACCCTGTCCATAAGGGCCTTCGGCCAATAGGACGTCAATCTCACCAGTCATCACCTCAGTATCATGTTACGGCAAGCAGTTCAACGGAATTGGATACTTTACCTCTTCAGTTAAATCGTTTTCACAATACAACGTTCTGTCTGTAATTGAAGATCACTCACAAGGTCTAGGGATTCTGTCTTGCTTGTTCTGCTTCAGTAGCGGGAGCGGATCAGTTCGTCCAAGTTGGGGGGGGGGGGGGGGGCTGGCTGGCTTCTTCTTTTCTTGCCTTTTTTTTTTTTTTTTTCTTTTTTTTGAAGGTGTTTGAATCGCCACCAGAAGGAAACGTGACATGCTATCTCCCCACACACCACCGCCACCTCCCTCACCCATCCCACCCACCCCCCCCACCCAGGAGCAAGCAGAGAAGGAGGCCCCATCTCTCTCTCTCTCTCTCTCTCTCTCTCTCTCTCTCTCTCTCTCTCTCTCTCTCTCTCACTCTCTCACACACACACACACACACACACAGATAGATAGATAGATATGAATCGTCAGTGATGGACTTGGGATTTCATAAAAGTATTTTAGAGAGAGAGAGAGAGAGAGTCTTATCATTATGAGCACAGTTTAGGATTTGCATTAAAATTGTAGCCACAAGAATAATCGTAGTGGTTGTTTTAATGTTGCTTGTTTTCTGGTCTTGTTTCTGTAGATGGCGCTGCAACTGTTACTGTTGTTGCTACTGAACTGACCAGTCCATCCCGCACTCCCCCGCACGGCCATGCGGACATGGGGACCCCCACCCTCCGGGCCATGGCGGACATGTTGGTCTGCACCGTTCATTTGCTCACGCACGTGCCGGCGCGCGCTACGAGGTCACGTGGTTGGTGGACGAGGGCGAAATGGCGGGCATGAAGACCGTGCTTTCAGCCAATCAGAGCCACGTTTACATCACGACGCAGGACTTGCCGCAAGGCGGAACGGTTGGTGATCGTTATGGCAGGCCACAAGCCACAATTAGGATTTTGCACTAAACACTACGTGTAAGCGTTTTCAGGCATACCATAAATTTGAGTCGACATTTAATGTTAAACTGATACTTGATTAAAACAACAACTCCCCACCAATTATTCCTTTGTTTGGGGGTTTTGCACAGATGAAATCACAATCTTCAAATATATATGACCTTCCCCTTAGTTGACACACCTTTCAGGCCTTTGCACTCATCCGTGACCCTATATTTTCGCCCCCAAAATAATCCCATTCCTTTGATTTTAATCTGTCTGTTTGGAACCACCTGGCTTGCACCTTGATGGCCATATGGAAGAAAATGAGGACTATCAACTTTCAGACACAATAAAAATTCTCACAACAATCGAATCGCGCCAGCCTAGAAATACTTCACTCCTTAAACAAGACCTTGGTGCATTAATTTTTGGTGTGCAGCCTATTGCAAGTCGTCGCTTTGTCTTCTGGAAGCCCGTCATTCCTTTCAGATCATTTATCAGCAGCAAAAGTGGAATTACTTGAACCATCAAACGAAGGAAACAAACAAATTACAAGTCATAAACAACGCGTTGGTTTTTGTTTTTTTTTTTTTTTCCCCCTTACTGGCTCTTCTTTAGGTCGGATAAACAGTCTTTATAACGATGAAACGAACTTATCTCTTCCGATCTTGGAGCAGACTTTTTCTTTCTTTCAGTGTCCACAATCATCATGTTGATTATTCTGACACTTTGTGTGTATGATGACATTTTTTATCCCGCTATTAAGGCAGCCATACTCAAACTTCGGGGAAGGTGCATGCTATGTGTAACGTGTCATCCATACCCACGGCCAAACTGGCCTTCTCTTCCGAAAGTTGGTGATGGGATTTTACGTGTGTGCAAGACGTTGTGCGTGCGTTCACACACGGAAACCTGGTTTATAGTCTCATTCGAAGGACTGTATGGGGAATGGAGTCAGAACCAATGTTAACTCCGAGGGAAAAATACCCCTCCCACCTTCCCCCTGTACCGAAACGGCCCGTCGGAGATGCAAACCGGCAACCCCAAGATTACGAGTCAATGCTCTACCAACTGAGCTATTCCGACTTCGGTGTCGGTGATAGACTTCCATTATGAAAGGGAAGAGAACAGGGAAGAGGATGGAAGGGAATGGGTATGGATTGAGACGATTATAGTAATTTTCGAAGAAGGAGAAAAAAAAATAATGGTATGATAATCATAATTGATAATAATGATGAGGAGGAGGATAAGAATGATAATGATAACCGTGGCAGTGGTGACAGCTGAAATATGTAAATGTATAATATAAACAATTTTCGTCTTTCACCTACACTACAGTTATCATTGTCTATTATTATTATCATCATTATCTTCTTTTTCTTCTTCTTCATTATCATCATCATCAGACGATTTTGATACCATTGTTTTCCTTCTTGCAATCATGATGATGATGATGATGCTGATGATGATGATTCGTATTATCATTAAAAATAATTATTATCATTATGGTTTAATCAGAATCCCTCTCCCCTCCATTCTCTTTCCTCTTCTCTTTCCATTCCATCATTGCAGTCTTCACCCACGCCACAGTTTGTGCCAAGATCAAAGAGTAAATGTTTGTTCATCCTTTCTTTCCGTTGTTTCAAATGTAGTCTGTCCTTCTGAAGTTCCAATGGGTCGAAACGCGTAGTGTCTGGTTTGTTTTTTTGGTTTTCCTACGTTTGGCGGCTCAGTTATCCCATTTTCGCTTCAGTGTTTCACTTCCGCATGCTTTCACACACTATGAAAACCATTCATCAATGGGATCTGTATGCTAATGAAAAATGACAGTTTACCTTGCCAAATTAATCATCACACACACACACACACACACACACACACACACACACACACACACACACACACACACACACACACACACACACTCGTGAATGCATGTACGCATATACATAATCTAGGAATTATTACATGGATTCACTTTGCTACACACGTGGCGAAAAGGATCGGCAGTATAAGAAAAGGTAAGATAAGAAAAATCAAGAAAAGAACAGGCATGCAAGTTTTTTCAAATTATAAGAAAAGGTGAATAATTTTTTTTTCATAAAGAAAAGCATATTAAATTTTTTGATAAAAGGAAAAGGTAACTAAAATTGTCATAAAGGTATTTAATTTAAAAAAGTGATAGTTAAT